>VRMD01000298.1:0-30149 GCA_009872375.1 Sminthurides bifidus
ACAACGGTCTTTTCTCTTTTAGTATAAGCCGCTGATATCTCGAAATATCGGCTGGCGAAAATGTCTGAAATATGAGCCATTTCTAGACTTCTAAAGGAGAAGCCGCTTGACTGATCCACAATTGGCAGAAACTTATTAGTTCATGTTGCGAGTATTTACCGCTGTAAAGTTATTACAATGAGCCCACTGAACCAACACATAACCCAAACTTCTAAACTATGTTTCTCAATCACGGAAATTAAAGCCTATTCAGCACGAAAGCTCAAAAGTTGATTCAATCTTACCTTCGCCACAAAAACTCCGATAAGAGCAGTTGCTAATTCAGGAGCTGACGAGCCTGCAGCCATGAAAGTTGCACCAGCAACGTCAGGAGATATTTTCAAAACTGTGAAAAATGAGAAAATCAATGATTGATTTAGAATATAGCTGGACGACTCCATGAGTAACATTGACCGATAAATTGTGATGGCGCTACTAACGTATCACAGTCAGAGCCAGAGGACACCTTCATAATGTTCGATTAGATCAATTACAAATCCATGGTTTTACCTTCGCACATGATGTCCAGAGAGGGCACAAAAAACTCATCACAAATGATTGCGAGCGCAAGGAAAGTGTAGGCTGTAGCGATGACGTAGAATACCCAACCACCATAAATCCGCATTTTTTGGGACATCCATGGTTTTGGGAATTGCTCAACTGCCGGTGGATAGCATACGCCTGTAAGAATACCGAAACAATCAGGCCAAATCACATCACGAAGCACACCATCTGAAGTTTTGTACACAAGTCTTTGAAGCATAAATTGATGAAATTCTAATGACGTGGGTAATTTTTACCTCCGAAAGGACCAGTTGCCTCGGTTGTATTAGGCTCCTGTGGCAACGCTGTTGTTCGATTGGAAAAGTGCCCATTTGACGGCCGTTGAGTGGTTCTACTGCTCGATGAAAGAAGCAACGAGCTTTCCGTGGTGGTGTGGCGGTGTTCTCCGGTCACAAGTGAATGTGTCCTGTGTACCGGCGTGGTCTGTTTGTGATTTCCGGCGTCGGATTCGTGCAAAGCCGCTCCATCCGATACTGAATGCGAACCTTTAGCATGAGATCGTATAAGAAGAGCCGCAAATGTCACCGAGATTATCAAGAGGAATGACGGTCTGGACCGTTTTTTACGGACTCTTGACGCACGTCCATGTGCCTCAGCCATTATCCCCTGAGCAGGAGCTCCTGAAGATTCGTTTTCGTTTCCACAACCCGCATAGTTAACGGCATCAGCACAACGGACGGACACGGGACGGACACAACGGGTAGAATGGGTTCCCGTTGTTTGCATTAGTAGGTAATTTTGTTCAGTTATTGCACAAGAAGTTCATGAACAGTTTGTAGTTGAAGAGGCCGAGGTTGAAAAATGTTATTTTAGAGAGATTCATATTCGGTCCAACCACAGTCGAGTTTGGAAGTTCGTTGAAGAAGGAAAACCAAAGAACCCTTGTTAGCGTTAGCATGAATATCTTGGAGGGAATCTCCCAGTCACAATCAATAAAATTCGCCTAGGCTTTAAATATCAAAATTCGAATGGCAGGAAGACGTAACGATAACGGTATGCGAAGCATAGAACAGATGTTACCAAAGTGCAGCTGGCTTGCTGCCCTTTAAGCCCTATGTATTCACGTATGGCTTTGTATATTGCATCAAGCAATGAACATTAATTCCCAAAATAACAGTAACTTCTCGAAGAGATTTTCTTTTGAAAAATTTAAAAAAATCAAATTAATGGTCTGGTTTGAGGCATATTAACTTAATTATAGTTTACTCTTTTCTATAGTAGCATGGATCAGGAGGTAAAAATAGCTTATTTGCTCCACTCATACAATAGGCTGATTCAGGTGGTGCTCTTTCCGACATTCTGTGAAGGAACATAGGCCAGAGAAAATGTAATCACCTAGACTAAAACTAAATGAAGGGAGCTAATGACATCTTAATTGCACCTTCCACCTGCCCACTCTAATCAAACGAAATGGCAGCGCTAACTCGATAAAAGTTTTCCTCAGCCCAGATAATGGTCGTACAACAAAGGTAGATCCTAAGCCCGGAGCACTAATTCAACATGAAGTCAAACTTACTTACTGTGAAGATGGCTTCCTCTTAACTTGAATCATGACAAATAACTTCATTCGGTAAGCTTTTACAGTGAGTATTAGCAGCTATCTTGTGAATGTAAGCTTCAACTTTCACAAGCTCTACCTATTCTCGCATAATTTTCCACACCATCGCCTCTTTGTCTTCAGGATGTCATAAATTCGACCGTACGGCCGCATGAGTCGGTGAGTTAAAAGAAATCTCAATGAGCCATGCTTATTCGGGAATTTGCTCGTGCTGCCGTGAGACCCTCAGCATCATTAATTGCGGCCTTGGTCTCCAGCAGCCATTTCCAGCACGGACCCAAAGCACTGAAAAGAGATCTAGTTCAGTTAAAGTTACGAGGTGTCAGTAAGATTTGGCCGTGGATTGCTGTGATGCTATGAGAGGGACTTTTAACATTGACATGGGATGTACTGTTAGCTACTCGCAACAAAGTAATCTTATCTAATCTGTGAAGATCTCAACGGCATTACAACAGATCACGGCTCGGATCGGAAAATGGCTATAGCGGATACGAAGTCCACGATTGTGCTTTCCTGTTCGGTATTTAAGTGCATGGTGTAAAAAATCAGCCGGATTAAGTCAGAAGCCTCTGACCCGTTAAGTACTTGCTCTTTCGTTATTGAGTGTTCGTAGAATCACACCGTTGCCTCTGAACTGTCTGCTAGATGCCCAAGTTAAAAGCATTTCCCCCAGGAGATGTGTTACACAGCACGACACCGCCATGGGGAATTGGCGTCAATGGAGTACACATATGTAGCATGAGGAAAAGAAAAGGATTTTCCCCGTGCTACCTTTGTGGGCCAGTTCTTCGAGTGCTGCGGCGATGTCAAGCGGAACTTGAGAGAAGGTTTTTCAGAGGTGCATGCACATATGCACATCGTACATGGGCACCATATTGGCTTTCAGTTGACTTCGCCTGAGCTGCAACTTTGCTTTCGCTCAAGTCACAAAAGATGAGTTTAGGCTAGTGGTTGTGTGGAATGCCTTAAATGCGTAGAAGGATAGACTTTTTAAAACTTTCACATAAATGTACCAACTCTCACTCTCCATTCCACATTTCAAGTCGCATGACACATGGTACATGAAAGTCATGAAAAAATAATGAGAGGTGCAAATTTACGGCCGCATGGGTCTGGTCCACACCCTTGTGAATTATTTCCACTGCTATGACTCCAGAAAAACCCGGAAATGTAGCTAGAAAACTGAAAGACTTTACTTGTGACACTTCCATTTCAGTGACCATCCACAAAGCCAACGTTGAGTTGTTTCCGGTCAACGTGGGAAGGAAATACTAGGAAAATGTGAATGCAAGTTCCGCGATTTATTTTGCAGCAATGTCCCTCACAGTAGTAGCGACTTTGTAAAAGATTTCGCAGTTACTGCTACACTAAAAGATTCTTCATTCCATTTTTGTCTGCGTCTGGTCAGATTGGTAAAAGCTGTAGGGCCGCACACTTGGATAAAATCGTGATAATAGGTTTATTTCAGTAAATCATCCGTACGTGGTGCTGCTTTGATCGTGATCGGCACCATTCAACTCGCTTGGCTGTAGTACTTATGAAAAATCTCGGTTTGTTCTACCGATCAGTACAAGCGGGGGCGAAGAAGATGAAAGGAAATGTATAGACCGTCTTAGCCGCTACAAATCTAGAAAGGTTTTCAGCAGTTAAGACAAAGTGGAGAAATAATCTTTTCGGAAAATCCTAGTCATGAAATTCATCTGCGGCTACTCCCACGTCTGCACTTTTATTAGCGTAGCAACAATAAGATAAACTTTGCCAAGGTAACTAATACGGTGAAAATAGCAGGTTTTTATCCTCGAAATCAACTCAGTTGTGGCAAGTCAATATGAAATTACGAAACAGAATTAATTATCAAGAACAGAGCCATTATGTGTTCCAGCCGTGCGTAGGAGTTGACGAGCATATTTGTATTACAGTTAAGAATTTGCTGGCGAAATCAGTTTTATTCCTGTGTAAGCTTACTTGGCGCCTTTTAGGCTATTTCTCAGGAGGATCGCTGTCACACATTTGCGGATGAAAAAAATCATCTCGCAAGTCGTGTACAAGTGCCACCTGGCTTGGAGCGCAGCTTGAAAGCTCAATAGGTGTAAGACACACTTTGGAGTGGATTTTACTTAAGTCACGACGATGCAGTAAAGGATCATTGGAAGGAATCTGTTTACCCTAGCCGAGAATTCGAGCCTTGACTTTCATGTTGTGAATCATCGGGACTGCATGCTCCACTTAAGGCAGTGAGGCTGAGAAGGCGATGAGTAAGCGTTTCATGAAGCATCACATTCGGCAAGGACAAGTGGTGGTGGGGATTTGGCAAGATTTTGGACATGGGCGGAAAACGTTAGGATGCGGAGAAAGTAGAAAGGAAAGGGAGCGAGAGATGGTAGAGAGACACGGAGATGAGGGGGCGGAGGAAGGAAAATGGAAGGGCAAAAGCTGAAGGATTCTTTTCAATATTTGTAACTTTCTCTGTGACTACGGCTTCGCATCCGCTCCCCATCCTCGGAGCGAATGACAATAAACTGCCACCACGTCCCAAACATAAGGGAGAATCTTCGAGACGCCAGCGGAAGCTCAGACTGGCTGGTTGGCTCAGGAAGTCTCTCGTTGGATGGGCAAGAATCCGGAGTGAAAGTTTACTGTAACCCGAATATGATGTTGGTTACAGTCACACACTAATACGAACAAGGGGAGGAGGTAGATTGCGTAATTGTATCCGCGTCAGCATATACGGCACATCTATATAGGAACTGCACTGTCGCACAGATTTCAGCCCGGCAAAATAACTTCGTATTGGTGCTGGTAGCAGTGGTGGTGAGAGCACTAAACTAGTCAAACACTTTGTATTATTTTCCTCGAGAGGTTCGATCAAACCTGTTTTGTGGGTAGCGTGAAACTAACTTTCATTCTATATCATACATTTCTCCCACTCCATCCCCTTCATACCCCTCCCATTTAGATCGATCCTTGTTTGGGGGGCTGGTGAGAGCGCAGAAAGATTTTTTTGGCAAACTTTCACCACGCGCCTTCTCAAGTCTCATTCAAATAAAGGTCTCACATCCGCCTCTGAGAACCTTTTGCCGCCACTGCAGAATTTCATAGAAGACATGATCAAAGGGAAAAAGCTCAGCGACAAACGAATTCATCCCTTAAAATGCTCCTTCCACAGATCCCTAACAAGTAAATTCTAAAACCAGCTAAATTACTTGTGAATCGACTCCACAGCTTCAAGTTTATTTAGCGCTATCGCATCTTTCTTCTCGCCTCATTCCTCTTCTTTCTCTTGGTTGGTTGCGAACCAGCTCGCATCTCCTTGTAATCTCTCCAGTCACGCCGTTACGGAGTTTCCTTGCTTCCATCCGATACCCTACCAAACACCAGATTACTTTGACTCACAAATGAAAACAATTTCCAAACCGTTCAAACATTCTCGACCCCTTCACGATTGACTTCATGACTTTGGACGTCTCGTCCGGCTGATCTGTTGATTATAACCTACTGCTTACAATTCGTGACGGCAAATAACTGGTTTCTCTCGTATCCTGATAATGTGCTATGAATGGGTGGCAGCAGCTGAATCCTGCTGTTACGAGCTTTGACTTGGTTGTTATCGCTATCAAATAATGTATTTATTCTCGTTATGCCAACGAAAGTTGCTCTAAGCTTACCGTTGGCAGCTATTTCTTGCATTCAACTCATTTAGTTTAGGGACAAGGTAACTAAGGAAATACTCATCAGATTAATCATATTTTTCCATTCTTTTCAAATATCCTGTATTTTGTATGAACTTTGTTTGTAATTTTCCAGCACAAGGCTACGTTGACGAATAATAATTTTGTAAAACGAACAAAATAGTTAAATTCAAGTCTTCTTTTGATAATACAAGGAGAGGGTGATAAGAGACGGGGTGAAAACAAAAGGTTGGTGAAAACACCGGAATCACTTCAAAACGGTAAAGTGCTAATTATTGGGGGTTGCAAAAGCTTTGTTGAATTAACATCGTTTTGTCTTTAAATGTACTGTAGACAAGTTACCATGTACCCTACCTCGCATTCACATCACGTGTAAGAAAAAGTACAGGGTGGTACATAACTAAATCAGTATTAATTCTAATGAGCTTGAAACACAGCCCTGAAGAGCTCATCGTATACTTATCTCATACGACAAATTAACAGCTTTTGTGACATTCCTTACATTTACAAAATTTTTACTTCACTGTGAGAGGCTCCCCTACCCCCATTGACGTTTTTCAGTGGTTGGAAGGAACTGCTTACAGCTGTGACCACAATGTTTACTTGTGGACAGCTATCTGACAGGCCAGACCGAGGCCACAGCCTTGCATTTTCATTTGTTTTAACAGGGGCCTTGGTCACTACTCGCTGGCTTATTTTTACAGCGGGACAAATGTGAGAATAATGTGTTTCTTTTTTACAACCTATCTTAACTACCTATGCGACCTCGTCTGCCAATGGTTATGTAGGTAGCCACGGGAATAAAATTGGTGAGTTTGGGATTTCCGAAACTCCTTCAGTCAAGTTTTTCATGCTGGTCGCGGATCAGCCAGAGGCTTCGCTTTCACGCATATGATTCAGCAACTTTTCACTGTATCAATCCTGAAGCCTGCTGTATGACGATGATAGAGTTGGGAGGAGAAAACCGATCGATAAATTTGATACCCGTCAAGCCATTATGTTCAGTCGCTTGAACAGATCCTCCCAGATTCTTAAGTGTGGACGCCATCCTGACGGAGGCTGCATCACGTCTCATATTATGCTTCCATAGACCAGCAACTTGGTGTAATAGATTCATGATTCCACTCTCGTCCTTACTATGTCAATAATTTCCACCCGCCCATGTTTTGAATTTTATTATGCTGAGGTAGTTACCCCTCGTAACCCATTTTTAGAGCATCTCACACCTTGTCGCAACCTTTCCTGTTCCCGTAATCTCAACCAATTTCCATAAGATTGAGTTGATTCTTTACGTGGTAATGACAGTGAAGACATGCTTCCTGATGTTCGAAACGGCTTTTTGGACAAAAACGTGATGAATACACCACCAAATGAATTTCTCCAGTTCAACTAATTCATTCTAACAATTCTGCTATTCTGGACCTAGGAATTGTGGACGTTTCACTAATATTTTGTCGCATGAAAGCAGGGTGTTGATAATCCTTGAGAAGCAATTCAGGCTGATTACTACCTCCCGTTATTAGTATAGTTTACTCAAGGTGTTATGTTTAGGAGACTAGTACTTTCACATACAATGTCACAGTAACCCAGCGCAGGAAAGTCGACAAGTTACATTGAGTTTATTATATTAGTGGAGAAGATGCTGGAGAAAGAGAGACAGAGCGCTTTTTCGTGTTTGGGAACACAGATTAGTAGTAGTATAGTAGTCCCCCACGGGCTTCTTTTGGTTTTTCTCTCAGTAGTCATTACAGGATTGCTCACCGACGCCGTTTTCCCGCAAGTCAAATAAAAGTAAGTTGATCTTCTAAACGCGGAGAAGACTCACTGACTCAAGTATATTTGACAAAGTTTCAGCTGAAGTATCTCGTTAAAGTGGGTGAAAGCAGATCGCGAAGACTGCAATGCCAAAAAATAATTGTATGTTCTCTTCTCCTAATCTCTTACCTTGTGCTGACCAATGAGGCTTTCCCCACTGATGATTCAGAGGCAGACTAGTAAACAGAGTAATTCCTCTGATACCCTAGTGTAAACCCACTAATGACCCTATAGCTAGCCATAACCGGTCAGAGCTTGTTCAAAACAATAGATAACAAGAACCCTTCACTTTTGCTTCACAAGAGCAGCTTATGGGCTTACGATTTCACTCGTTAGAGGCACAAGAGAAAGGGAATTACCGGATAAGGATAATATTTAAACGGGTACAGAGAATTCTAATGAACATTCTCTTCCTTCATGTGCTCAGCTGCGGTGTAAGGCCGGCGTTAACTCAACGTCGTTATGAATCGAAACTAACCAGTCTTGTTTTGAGGACATGATTTAAAAAATTCTAATTCATCTAATGCGAAGATTTGTAGAAACCGAATTGGATTTGTAAATCTACTTGGATGTATGTCGAATCACGATCCAAAGTCCGCTGTTCGAGTGAGTGCGCAAATAAGGTAAATCCCAGGTCGCGTTACCACATAGCAAAAACTATTAATACAAAGCTGCGGGTGAAGATTTCTCAAATGATTCTCTTCATTAATTAAATGCGGTGACTCGATAGTTACTGCAAGGCAGTTTTTTTTCGATACGGCGATATAATCTTGAATACTTGTGTTTTTTTCGTAGGTTTCCAACTTGTTGAAATGTTTTGATAACCTGGCACCATATTGCTTCAGTTGGCTATAGAAGTTATACTAGGGCTGATCAAGTAAGCGAAAGTGTTGATAAGCGCAGCTGGTTACATCTGTTCCCATATGCAAGAATTCTGAGTCAATAAAGAACTCTGCTTTCTCGAATAGGATTTATATATTCTTGTGCTAAACGGCCTACACCATACTTGATCATTGAAGCGGCTTAAACAGGTCAGGTATTAATTTTCTTCTGAAACGCGATTTGTTTGTGTTAACTTTTAGTCCTGTACTCTGAGAAAAATTGAAACTCGAACGTTTAGGCTTGGTAGTAGCCCAGAGACCAGTTGCAGATGACGTGGTTAACTGAAGCGAATTAATATAGGTCGTAATTATAAGGGATAGAATGGCTCGGTTAATTATTTGAAATCCCTCTGTAGTGGAACATAACGGTAATGCTGCACTGCAGATGTACATAAAATCGATGCTACATGAGGCAGAGGTTGAAGAATTACCGAGAAATATTTACTGCCTTCTTTGCAGCATTTCCATTGGAGTCTGCTGCAATACATCATGTTTCCTGATAAATGATTTGGCTTGACTTACAACCTTGTTGTACATGACGGGGCCCATTTACAGAAAGTGCTTCTTTTTCTTTTCGTCGGAATGCAATGCCATGACTTGACTGAAAGAAACGCTCGGAACAAATCGATAGTCTTCACAAAGAGAGAAGTTCTTTGGCTTCAACGAATTTTCTTACAACAATAGTTTGGTTTGTTTCGGAGCATCTGCTCTGGCCTCATTTGCATATAGATGCAAAGGAAATTAATTAAATCTCTTTCTCTAGTCCAATTGCCAAGCGCATTTAAAAGAACTCTTTTGGTTCCAACTCCTGCCTTTCCTACCTACATGCAATCGTTCAACAACATAGCCATTATTCGCATCCCAACATCTGATTTCAGTACTGTCTTAAATTTTCCTATGTTGTTCCGGAGTCGAGGCAGAATACATGATTATTTTTCACACATTTTTTGTAAGCATACACAATCTTTAATCTAATTGATGTTTGAAAGTAGATTGATTCCAAAAAAGTAGAGAGAAAAGATTTGAACAAAAGTACGTTCAAGAAAAAATAGAAAGCATGAATCGAATAGCAGCCCTGAAGTGCTTTCCGAAACTCTGTTCCGAAAAGAAAGCTGGGGAGAAAGTTTGTGAAAGTTTTTGTAAACTTGCGCATAACAGCCTAAAAGCAAAAAGAGAGAAAAGGGAAGCGGAGGAAAGTGTCACAGCGATGGTTGGATAAAATTGAGAAATAAACTGAGAGAACAGCTTCTGCATGAATAAAATATCAGCACTGCACTGGAAACAACGTCCGGCCTGTCTTATCACTTACTTTAAACTAGATTTCCTCCCTTTTTGCATGCACAACCGATGGAAGGTGAAAAGATAATATATGTAAAACAAACGGATTTGCTGCCTGTTGCAGCAGTGAGGACTAGACTCAAGTTCCTGCTTTGAATACCATTTCCTTCCGCCAGGCCTTTCTTTGCCGATACCTAAGAAAGAGATGTTTTTTTCGCACTTTTGCGTTTCACATCTGGGCAGGAATCTTATTTTAAACTAATGCACATTACTACTCCGTTCTGCGTTGCGATTGCGATATTGGAAATGCTTTCCCTTTCAATGTAATCTAAATTTCATGAGAAGTCTATGGTTGTAAGAAGAGCTGGGACGGGGCAAAAGTAAACTCTTTATTAAGTTGGCTCAAAGCATGTCACTTGCTCAAGCACTCGCAGCAACTCCCAATGAACATGAGAGTATGCAGTCTTCATGCTTAATTGGCGTAATCTCACAAAAGCTTCGGAAGGAAGAGTACAATACAAAGACGATGAAGTTTACGTGATGAAAATGCAGTGCTTTATGGACTCAGTGAAGCAAAGCACAGTCGCCATCGCCTATTCGTCTTCCTGCATCCGCGATAGTAACAAAAGCCTAGGTACAAGATATGGAAGAGGTGGAAGAAACATTTTCCTTTACCTGCTTTAAGCCAAGTATTTTGACCAACAGTTTCTCATAAAGAATTCCATCGTGATCGCCTTTGAGAAGGGTTGCTCAAGTGGAAGTAGCGGAATGAGAGAACTGGAACGTAATTACTTGAGTTTCTCCGTTGCCAGAGACTGGAGCGAAATGAGAAAATTCCACGGATTCTCCAGATCCAAGATGTTGACCGAGTCTGACGAGATTTGCTTCCGTCGTTTCCCAATCACAAAGAGCTTTTTGTGTATTTAGTCGGAAAACATGACTTACTTTCCTGATTTATGTACATTAGTCAGCGGAGGTAAATAATGCATGGCATTCGTTTCTCCTCTTTTGTATTCCCGTGTGATCAATTTTAACCGAAGAAGAAAACGCAGCTAGAATTCTCAACACATAATTTACTGTGACAAGACAATATTTCGGTGAGTAGTAGTGTCTCCGTCAAATTCTGTGCTACTGAATGCAGCATTGCTCAACTCCCGGCGTTGTGTCCGTCATTAAAATTCTAGTGGCGTTGAGTCCTTTTGTGTTTAACGCCATTAGAGTCAAACTTGATAAATTAACAGAATCAGAAGTAGGTATTTTATGGTCTCTTGTAGTAAACAGTCATGTTTACCCCTACCCATTGCTCCCACCAGCGTAGTAAATCAAGACAGGGATCTGCTTAATGAGAATTCATACCTTTAAGTTCCATAAAAAGTTAACTTTCACCAGATTCAAAAGGAGTGGGACATAAATATATCAAAGACACCGTTTGACCAACAACGTTAATAAATCATTAGCACCAATTAGGGTTGTAATTGCACAGTTAAACACAGTTTCCGAGGCACCAGCGTTTTCCAGAGAAGGACACGACGGGGTAAATGAAAACCTGAAAGTTACTGACCCCTTGTTTTGGTATCTACGGTAGATTTAATAGTTACTTAAATTGTTGAAGCACTATAAGGCCTAAAATAATAGCACACACGTCACAAGGACCCAACTTGTAGTACCAGCTAGTTTTCACAGGGTAGGTAAGAAAGGATTTTTCTATTGTCAGGAAAGACGAACATCAAGAGATGAAAGAAGAACAGCACAATTCAGGGTCATAATCTAATAAAATTACAGGATACTAAAACGTAAGCAAAACGCCAGAGAGGGGAATCTAATACACGAGTGGGTAGCCTGGGAATGAGAACAGCAACTGAATAGGATGAAGCTGCCACAGTGAAACAAAATTGCAAAACGGCGTCCCCAGTAAACACGGAGAAAGTTTAGGGAAGACCGAATCAGGAGGAAATGAAGGGCGAATAAAGATAGAAAGCGCGAGGAAGTACGCCGAAGAGAGAAGTCAACTAGAGATAGCACCACGAAATCCGTTCCCGCGAAACTACCCGAAAACCAGACAAACTCCAAACGTTACCAGAATGCAAACACCCTCTGAAACTCGTCTTCGCTTTCTCCTATTTCAACTCCACAACTTTATCAAGCTTGCTCCAGTCCTGAGCTGGGCTTTACACTGCTGCTTTCTCTGCTTTCTCCACTCTTCTGATGCACAGTTGGGCAAAGCTCGGCATTCTGCCTACGTAGCTATGCTGCAGACATGGATGACCTCATGACATGAAGTTCAATTTGGCCAAAATAAGTACCTGAGAGTAATAGTATCTTAACTGGTTTTAAGTTGATCGGTAATGCCTTTTTAGTCCTTCGTGAAATTAGCAATTGTGGAATCATTTCACCACACGCAGCCCTTAACGTCGTAGTTTCACTCTATACTGACGATGTATTGATTATGAATCTCCAGTAATCAGCACAGGAGTGCGATGAAAACATTCCTAACGATTTAAGAGAGAGAGACCATTCCTAACGAGAGAGACTACGAGACGACGGAGTGAGTGCACGCTTTTTTTGGTGGTCCTGTTTTATGGGTTATTTTCCTGAGTTAAACTAAATGCAATCTGTCGAAAAAATACTCAAAGTGAAGAGAAAATCAAGCGCGATCTAGTGAACCTAAATACTAGTGAAAAACATTTAGCTGTGGTTTCAAAATTCTTCCAAATAAGAACAGGCTCAATCACTAGAGAAGACAGCCGGGAGTATCCAGGATTACGAGGCGTGGAAATCTGCATAACTAACAGATAAGTTAATTTTATGCAAGTATATGTGGACCGGAGGCTCTACACTCTCATACCATATATCCTGGCCCGTGTGATACTGTCACCATATCTCCGAATATATCTAGACTGGAATGCCAAACCAAAACAAACGGAAGGTCTCGTCTGCAAATTCGTCGCCAACTAAGCCTGTAAAAACTAGAAGCCGGCAAATTACGAAAAATCCAAGCATGTCGGGCATAGGAACTAGCGATGACGAAGCTCCTTCCTGGGCAACAACCATCATCAGCCAAAATAACACAACGGCAGCCCAACAAAAGATCATGATAACTAGACTGGAATCTGTGGAAACGAAGCTAGAGACACTGGAAGGCATCGGGAAAGAGTTGAAGAGAATCGGGAAACAAGCCGAGACTAATGCTGCAAAGTTAAATGAACATGATCAACAACTAGATGAATTAAAAAAGCGTGTTATCTTTCTAGAAAAACAGCAGAGAAGCAAGAATGTGATTATGCGAACACACGAGTCTCTACCCGATGCACCCATGGAACTCAGGAAAAAAGTCAGTAATCTCATCCATCTAGAACTAGGAGTCCAGACGAAAATCACCAACTGCTACAAAATGTCGAAGAGAATGCCTCAAATTGTGAAGATTGAACTAGAAACTCAGGATCACAAGAGAGAGATATTTGGTAAATTGAAAACTAGGCAGCCGGTTAGCTTCAAACTAGATGATGACCTGTCTAGGGATGAGCGTCTGCGAAGAAATCAACTCCTCAAAATGCGCAAAGAAGCAAGAGAAAATGGTGATGATGCAAAACTAGTCGGAGACAAACTTTTCATCAATGGGCAACTAGTTGACGTTAACCTAAACGACCGCAAACTTGGAGACTGACAAACTAAGGAACTCTCGGCCCTTTCATGGAATGTACACGGACTTAAAGATAAGTTAAACGAAATACTATTAGAAATATACTTACACAAACCTCTAGTATTCTGCCTACAAGAAACTTGGGCTGACAAAGTTGATTGTAGCCTGTTCCCAGATTACGTGATAAATTATTCACCAGCAACTAGAACATCAGCAAAAGGAAGACTTAAAGGAGGATTAATCCTTGGGGTGAATCAATCAGTCAAATTCAACACAATCAAACAAAATGAGTGGTGCATTCACATCAAACTAGATCCAACTACTGGTAATTCAATGGAGTTTGTCTTTGTCTATCTAGATGGTAAAAACAGCTGTAACATTAATGAATTAGCAAATTATGTTAACAAAATACAAAAAACTGCAATAGTCTTAATTGGTGACTTCAATGCTAGGACAGGAACAAAGCAGCTACAACCAGGCTTAAGCCGAAAATCTAAAGACAAATGTATAAGCAGCAGAGGCAACAGACTAGTGGAAGAGTTTAAGAACAAAAACTTTTTTATATGCAATGGTGCAATACAAGGAGACGAGCAAGGGAAGTACACCTTCTTTGGCCATAATGCTAGTGTTTTAGACTACTGTTTAGTTAACTCTCAGGCGCTAGGACTAACAACTGAGTTTAAAATAGCTGAATCCCACGTTTCAGACCATAACATCTTGATATGGACTAGCTCTAAGAAACCTAGACAAAGATTATTAAAAAATGTATGCAAATGGGATCAGCAAAAATCACAGCAGTACAAAAACCAAATTGTAGAAACTATAAACTCAAAAAATAGCAATAATGAAATCGATTACAATGGCTTTTCTAACTCCATAAATCTAGCGCTCAAGAAATGCGAAATGCTGAAAACAGTAGATATAAACAAAATATATCCAAACAAGTGGTTCAATAGTGAATGTAGCAATCTTAAACAAACACTTAAACACTTAAAGAAAAGAATTTCACAGCTAAAAAACACAAATGTAACCACATTACTAGCGGCAGTCAAGGAAAAGAGACGAGAATATGTACTAGCCTGCAAGAAAGCCAAGCAAGAATACACAGCCACTTTAACACATAAAATTATAACTGCAAAGACTAGTCAAGAATTCTGGAAAAGTATAAATAACTTTAGAACTAAACCAGCTCGTGTTAACCCAGATATTTCTGAGATTGAATGGTTAAACTACTTCAACACAGTGTATCCGCAGCGAACTAGGAGCAGTCAATCGGAGAAGCAAGATTCAGACCCAACACTAGATGCGCGTATAACACGAAATGAACTTCAGCAAGCACTTAAAAAGTTAAGCAACAATAAAACACCAGGGCATGATATGATTATCAATGAAGCATTAAAAAACTTACCAGAACTAGGAATCGAGATATTAAGTGACATATACAATAAAATATTACAAGCTAAAACAGTGCCAAAAGAATGGTTACTCTCGGTAATATGTCCTATACATAAAAAAGGGGCAAGAAATGAACCCGTAAATTTCAGACCTATCTCTCTCTTAGTCACATTAATCAAGCTATTTACTAGCATTTTAAACAACCGTCTTATTAAATGGAGCCGTCAAAGAAACCTTATATCTGATTGTCAAGCGGCATATCAAAAAGGAAAGAGCTGTACGGACCACAATTTGGTGCTTTACACAATTACTAGCAAACTGATTAGTGAAAAGGATAGGGTATATCTGTTTTTTGTCGACCTCTCAAAAGCTTTCGACAAAGTTGATCATTCCGCCTTGTGGAAAAAAAATGGAAAAAGTTGGTATAAAGGGAAATTTTCTAGGGGTAATTAAAAATATATATGAAAACATGAAAGCTAGTGTAAGACTAGCAAATAGACTAAGTGAAGCGTTTGAGGTAACTGAAGGCATTCTGCAAGGAGAAAGCCTTTCTCCAACTTTGTGGAACATCTACATCAACGATATCTTTGAATTCTTTAACGCTAGTAATTTAGAACCCGTTATTCTAGAAGATTACAAAATACATCTACTCCTTTATGCGGATGATATCATCCTAGTAAGTAACAATAGATATACTCTCCAACAGAAAATAGATATGTTATACAACTACTTTCTAGCTAATGACTTGAAGATCAATCTCTCTAAATCTAAGGTAATGGTAACTAGGAAGGGAGGTAGGCTATCCGACGAAGATGTCTTTTTCTGGCACGATAAATACATAGACGTAGTAAATGAATACAAGTACTTAGGCGTAACTATAAGAAGCACGGGTAAATTTGGAAGCACCGTTACTAGTTTTATTGAGAAAGGTAAATCAGGTGTTGATGCCTTGTGGCCGCTGCTAATTCGTACTAGGATGCCAATGTCTGACATCCAATATAAACTTTTCGAATCTCTAGCTCTATCTTTAACGTTATACGATGCACACATATGGGGTCTACGTTATCTAGATGAATTCGAAAAACTACATATGTATTATCTCAAAAAACTGTTAAAATTGCCAAAATCAACACCAAACTATGTTGTAAGACTAGAATGTAACTCACCACCACTTAAAGTTAGAATTGTAAAGAGACTGCTAAAATACATTGTTAGCCTAAATCTCCGCAGTAACACTAACAAATTACTAGCTAGCTGCAAAAATTATCTCTGGAAACTGAAAGGGGAAAATACTTGGAATTGGGCAAAACAAATCCACTGTTTACTTGAAGATTATATTGAACCTAGTACATGGAATAGCTCTAGCGCTGACTTATGGCTGAAGGAACTACCTAAAATAATTTCCAAGTATAGAATGCGATGTATTGAGGAAGACATCGATAGACTCAACACTAGCTGTATTGCGTCCGCATTTAAGGAAAACAAATTGTTCATTAGGGACGAACCGTATCTTACTAATAATCTACCGCTAAACACCGTAGCAGTTATATCTAGAATAAGAATCAACTGTGATAGAATATACGTACTTAACAATGTCATCTTCTTAACGGAAATATGCCCTATTTGTCACCTTAACCAAGATTGGAAATGGAAACACTTCTTTACAGACTGTAAACTAAATAGAATAGTAGTTGAAGAGCACAAAGATCTAGTTGAGGAATGCAAACAGAACTGGCTGAGTGTAATTAACAGCAATAACCCAAGACAATATTCTAGAATTCATGAGTTCATTTTGAGTGTAGCAACACTCCTGTGTAACTAATTCTACAATTGCAGAAGCCTTTAGGCTTATAAGCAATAAAGTTATTCATTCATTCATTCATTCATTCATTCCTAACGATTTTTAAAAATTAAAACTGGCAAGACAACGCATTTAAAGCTCATTTTCCTCGCCCCTCCCCAATATGTAATAGTGAAAATAATATTTTAGTTTGTTTGGAGCCATAGAATTTAGAAGAGTTCATAAAATGTTTCAATGGCAAAAACGTATTTTTGAGCTGAGCAAATGGCGCCAAACTGCTATTTTAGCTTTAATTTTGGAGCTTTATGCGCATCAGTAAAATGTTACATAATTGTTTTCTATTAAATCAGTAATTATGTTTGCCATTCAAAACGGGCTCTACAAATTTCATCTGCAAGATCTGTAATCAGTTGTACCGGTAAAAATCCGGAGTTTTCACATGATTCTATTAAGAATTACTATTAAGGTTAAAATGGAACGAATTTTCCGAGGGACCGTACTGGATTTTATCATATAGCATTGAACTACTCGATCGCTTAATGTGTGAGTGCCGCGACATGTTAACACTCTTGATCTAAAGGGTTAGTTTAGTAGCGTTAATGTCGAAGGTTGGTATCTTTATAACTCAGTTTTGCCAGGACAGAACGCAAAAATTCCCTAAATGAGGCTGTAAGGAATTATTGTTTTACGATGGATACATCAATCAGTGATGACAGCACATCAGCCAGCAATGTCGAGAATCCAAGTTCTGGAAGTAAGTGGGGTTACTTGTACTCTTACTGGAGTGATTATCTGAAATGAAATCAAATACAGGCGTTCAGTAGGCAAAAGAAACATTTAAATTGCTTTTCAATTTAATGTAGGTAATCAGCGCATTTATCTTCGTGATATTGTGCCTGGACAATCGTGGCCTTCTAACATTCAAGCGCTCTTAAAAAGATCCTTTGGGTGCGGGAACGGAAGAAGATCGCATTATTGCCGTAACTGAACTTTTAGCGCTGTTAGCTCATCAAGGAGTCGTTGAAGCAGGATTTTTTCCTCAGAATGCTGATGTCGATGCTGAATCGACGTTGTGCATGCAGGACAGGACAAGGATTCTTCGGTTTGTCTAGAATTTTTATGCTGTAATTACAGATCGCTCTTTTTCATAAAAAAAGTCCTGTTCTTATAGACAATGCTCATCTGCATATTTTCATAGATTCTCTCGTGCAGTAGACTCCAGAGGATACAACCCTTCTGTGTCTGTGTATTCATGGGAGTATAAAATAGTAATCCCAGTACTAAAGGACTTATTGGAAGCATATCCGGAAAATGAAAAGCACGGTTACGACATCGAGATGAAGAAACCAGATGATGTTACTACTTCACAATTTGGAACTACCGATACATATGATTACGCACAGTGTTCTGTGATAGTGGTACCAAAAAGGATACAAAATCCAAATATTTTGTGAGTCGTGTGTTACTTGAGTTTTAGTTCACAAAATTGCTTATTCTAAAATCCTGAAACATATACTTAATTCGTGCATTTCTTGTAAAAACATCAATAGGTAACTTTGCCGATCCAAAGACTTATAGAAATATGCAGCATGCTTCAGAAGTTGACATCACTCCGCATTTAGACCGAGGTAGTATACCGGGGCTTGAGACGTTAAGGCTTCCGGTGTCTAAGTGGATGGAAATTCTCAATCTCAACGGCAGCAGATTTTCCTCGTACTTCAAGAAAAATTTTGCTGTGTACTGCATTGATTTAGTGAATGGAATTGTATTTGAAAAACGTGGCCTCGTATGCCTATCTCCAGAAATATTGTTGCGTGTGCTCAGTTACTGTAGATGTGCAATCCGTGCGAAGTACCCGTCTAAGCTGTCAATACCTTAATGAAGTTGGAAAAATTCCGAAATTATGGAAGATATTGCTGATGAGGTAAGATTTTATCCTGTTATGTTTTGCCAAAGATGCGACGACTGAAACATATGCATAATTTTGTGATTTATTTGCAGAGATTTCGGTTACCGGTATTCTCCTTACGGAAAAAGCGGTCACAGTTCAAGCCTACTCTCTGGAGAGCAACTTATCTCCAACGACCCTTTGAGCGAGTATCGTTCCCTTTACTTGGCACAAAAGAGAAGTCAGCTAAGATCTGCCAGTTTCCATCATGTCCCTAACTTTTATCGAATGATCCCTCCTCCTTTTAGAATTCCATTACCACACGGACCTTTGTTTCCTCCTGAAATCGACCCAAGGCTCCCTTCGTCTAGGCTTTTGGGCAGTGTTCCTAATTTTTATTTTCACCAATTTGCCAAGTGATTGTGATGCAGCTCCGATGGGTTTTTCTGAATGTGGTCAGGCCCCAAAAGCTTTATAACGGTGCTATCTGAATACTTGTTTGCCGTCCCCAAAGTTACGTTATTTGTAGTATTTTATTTTCACAACTGAGTAGGGTTCCTATTTGAAATCTCAGAATTCTGTCAGAGAATCGTTTGACGTTGAATGTAATACGTAAATCTTGAATTAAATTTCAGTAAAAAACAATTATATGCTTGAGTATTTTCATCCTTAAGCTTAAGCTCCCTATTATGTGATAAGTTGACTCATCGTTGGCCTCGTCAGTGTTTGTTACAGATATTGCCATGTCGATTCTAATTGTCATGAATCAAAGAACCTGTAGCGCTTGGTTGTTCACCATCGAGCGTGCAGGCTGTGAAGTCAAGAAAAAGCAAAATAGAACGATCCTGCCAGGATTCGAACCTGGAATCTTCTGATCCGTAGTCAGACGCGTTATCCGTTGCGCCACAGGACCTTGTTGAGGAACAGAAGAAATTCTTCTAAATTTAATCTAAGGAATACAGGGATCTCTATTTATAAAAAACCCAAACTAGCTCAACTAGATGTGCAGTCAACATCTGCTGACGCTGACTCCTAAGAGGTTACAGGTTACAGCTTGCTCATCAAATTAAAACAGAAGTCACTCCATGAGCAAACTGCACCGATAGGTTATCAATCATATCATGTCACATTAAAAGTATTGCACGTCGACCTAACCAGCAATGAAATAAATGTGACAGGCCCTACTATCGTGCTGCACAGCACATGTCTGGTGATTTCGCGGAACAATTTTTCAGGGAGTATGACTTATTGCGATCTTATAACTACGAGTTAACATTTAAAAACTTAACAATGTCATGCTCTCGTCTGGACCACGGGTACCAGATCATTTCAAAAGCGGTCGGGCCCAATGTAACTGACCTGTTCCACAGCCCTTTGGAAAGCACTTCTCTTCCTCCAAGGCAGGCAGGAGGAAGACTTGCTATTTGCTATTTGCCCATCTATACAAGCATTAGATGGGCTGTGTTACGTAGGGTAGTAGCCAATAGCAAGCAAACCTTGACTGGAGTCGGAGTATTGAAGCTGCCACATACCAAAAGGAAAGCACATAACGGCGCTCCCAGACCCTGCGCTGTGTAGGTTGTGGAATAGCTGTGTAAACGCTGTATACGCAAGCATCAGCCCTTTAGTCAGCCCACGTGGGTACGACTGACTGAATAACTGTCAGTAATAAATTTGCAGCGGATTGGAATGGCAGGAATTTCGGCACCCGAGAGAATTATTTGTTAGAATTGGTGAAATTGCGCTTTGCCGTTTTCGCTGCATTCCAGTAAATGGCTTTGGAGTTGTTGCGCATTTATGCTACGTAGCCAGGATCTTTTCAATTTTTTCGAGTCACACCACGTGGCAAGTGTGGTTAGCAATAGTAACAGTTAATACCAAGGTGTAAAACAACAGTGGTAATTTTTCGCATGCTCAAGTAAAGCACATGTTCAGTACTTATGGGATTTGCGAGGAACCATTTGCATGAGCTGAAAGCGAATATGTACGATTGGAGTGAATATTTTGGCATTTTGATATCAAACGAATTCAGTGACATTACTTTCCAGCCAGCTTTGGATCAATTCGAATTTGAAGCTACTAATTCAGTGCAGTGTGGGTTTTTGGAGTTGCTGTGCTGGTAAGTTGAATTGAAAAAGAAGGTGTGTCCTGCGACTAGGAATAAAATGGCCGAAATAGCCAAAAGCAGTAAATTGGTGAGCACTGGCATCGAAGCGTACGATTGCTGGTACTACGATAAACGCGAAAAAACCGACAACAGTTACAAAGGAGCGGCTGAAGACTTGATTTTACATGTGGAAGGTCGTCTCCTGAAGCGGAAATTCAGAAGCTTGTCCCAGATTCCTGGATTTGAGCACATTAAACAGGTGCAGTTTATATTGAGTATTAGTCTTTAAGCGCTATGAAAGTTTGACCACAGCTAATCCGCTTGATAACTTTCTTAATGTTTCAACTGACCTTAGAGCCTCGAAGAAGAATACCATGTAAAGGAAGGGAACACATTGCAGCTGGCCGCTGCACCCCAAATTCTTGGAGGCAGGAATTGCTTTATCGTAGGTACATCACAAGTCAAAAGCTGGAAAAACTTTGACTTACTTGATGTCGATAGTGGCACCGTTAATCAATGAAACTGTGATTCACAATGCCCGGGTAATTCTTTTGTTTTAGCAGCACATTATTTTCATATCATGCGCAGCATTTTATTTAGCAACGTATTCGCTAAAGATTCGATGGCGCTGGTTAAATACGTGAGACTTGGCTTTGTTAACGCAGGTAGAGCGAAACATGGGTCCAAGGGTTCTAATTTTATGCGCAAGCTACACCACAGGGACGGCAATCGAGGAAATGTTGCATCACATGTGTGATGGAACGCTAGTTCAGGGCAAGTTTCTGCATGAGCATTCCAAATTTGCTAGGAAGACAAAAGGCTCTTCAAAACTGGTTTCTGAAATGGATATTGTAGTTAGTACTATTGATTACGCTATTGAAGTCATCCGAGACCCTCGCTCCGGATTCAGCTTTGATAGGTAAGCTTCATTTACATGAGAAGCAAGTAAATTACATGTGGCAAACTAAAAGGTTGGGTTTTAGCGTCAAGCAGGCTGATCAAGTCATTATTTCATTTAATTTTAGCCTAACGCATCTCGTATTAGATGAAGCCCATATACTTCTTAAGAGCCATCCAAAAGAGGTGGAGCTTGTCTTCAGCGAATTCAAGGATTATGCTCAGCAGGTGTCGGGAAGGCCCTGTTTATTTCAGACAATATTTTGTTCAGGTGAATGGAACGATAGTTTTGAGCCGTGGTTTAGGCGTGTGACAGCAGAACCAATATTATTGATCAGTTCTGCAGTCCAAATGATGAACTACTGCAAGTTCAATATACAAGTGATTGGCACGAAAACTGGATGCAGAGGCCAATCATTTGTAGGTAAGTTATTGTGGTACTTATAACTACGGCGTGAATTCATGTGTTCGATTTTCGGGCCAAATATAAATTGGATTTTGGTTTCAGACTTGTTGGACAAACATGAAACTGCGATGCGAATATTGGTAGCAGTTACAGATTTGGACGTAATGGCTGAAGTCAAGGAAGTATGTTTTGAGCATGGCGTTAATGCTTATTTCTTAGAAGGGGAAGGGCTGGTCGGTGCGCGGATTGATTGTAAGTTCGTTTAGACATCTCATTATAGCGGATCAGCGGATAGCGGATTATCAAATGGGTGATCAGCGACTTACGATTAAAATGTGGATCTTGAAATTTGACAGATGCCAAAAAACAGTGGTATTCAACCGATCAGCGAAAGATTATTATTGTTACGACGGATCTAAATCTGCGGGAACTGAATGCGTCCAAACCTGATCTGCTAATCCATTACGACATACCAACTTATGAACTTCGAACTTTTGCCATTCGTTATTCGCCCATGTGGACGCATGGAATTGTGGAGAAGACAAAAGTAAGATCATTTGCCTTTTTTTACAGTGCCATGAATGAAATTGAAAGCAAATAAGTTTTGAAACGAACAACTTATAAAATAAGCGCCAGAAATGCTGAAGTTTTAACGATTTAGTACTTGTGTGGCAGGACTTCGTATCCTACGCACTGATTCCGATTGATGACCGAGATCTTGATGTAGTGGTTTGGAAATTGGAAAAATTGGGGGCTAAAGTGACAAGAGGATTTATCACAAAAAGCGGCCGAGGTATGGTTTACAATTTAAGACAGGGCTTAATTGAAACCGGAATAAGCATTTTAATTTTAGCTACCCTTGAATTTCTTTAGTATCAAAAACGTCGCATGGATCAATCTGAGCTTTGCATGGGCTTTAAATGCTTTGGGAGCTGCAAAGAGATTGAAACTGTCGGATGCAATAGACGGCATTATTTCTTACAAAATGATTTTATTCAAGACACAAATGTGCCACCCACAGGACAAGTAAGCGAAGTTGTAGCTTTTGTATTCAGATATTGCTTGTCTTACTCTGTGGACATGCCATAACCACGCTTCGCATTGACAGAGTTTGTTTTCATCAGGTGGAGATATATATTACCCAAGTTATTTCTCCAAACGTCTTCATCGCAAAGTTGCTGCGGTACTGGAGAAAAGATCCAGTCACTAATGAAGTACTGGACGTGGTAGATTGCGTTGAACTTAATCTGGAAAGGCATCAGAAAATGAAGGAGATTGTGACGAATCCTCATTACAAGTACGTGCTTACTCAGCTGACCTCAAAATATAATGATTTCGATTTGAAATGAATTAATTAGATTTTCCTAAAAAAAATAGAAACAAAATCGCAACCTTCGCACCTGGAACTCAAGTAGTGTTAGCCTGGCGAGAGAAATATCAAAACAGGCATGTGTACACGCGAGGTGAAATAATTAAAGTAGCTACCCGCTCTTACTTAGGACATCCACTAGTTGTGGTCGTTAAATGTATTGACATCGGCATAGTTGTGAAGATTAACGCTACAGAGTTATATGCAATGCCTGAAGAATTTGTTTCCTTACCTCCCCTGAGTGTCGAAATTATCTTGGGTACTCTTTTGCCTCCTCTGGGCGAGAAGTCTTTCAGATCTCACCACACGAAAGAAGCTAGAGACTTGTTGACCGCAAACCCAAATTTGCATGCGGATGTAAGTGATTCCGGGTTTATTAAGGCGTACTGGCATGAATTGAAGCTCCTGTGTCACCCTTTCTGCTTTGATTAGATCGCGTTGACCATACGAAGCTCGGTATGGGTACGCCGTCTGGTGAAGGTGAAAAAAGTCGGTAAGAAGTTCATAGAAGTTTGGGATGCGGGTAAGACTTTCGTGGACCGAGGAATAGGCATCAAAAGCCGCAGTAATTTGGAATGTTTATACGATGCCTGTGAGCAACAGGGTTACTCGTGCGAAATATATAGGCAATGCAGTCACTTGCATTGGTCGAAAGGTAAATAATATTCATATTCACATATGTAATATCTTAAACCGTTTGATCTATTCGTTTTTGATTGATGAAGAACCGTACGGGTCCGGTGAGATTAATACCCATGTTTTTTTTCGGATGGCAGACCCACAGTTCCAGAGGGAATACTTCCAAGTTGGTGAAGCGTTTAGTTGGGCATATTTAGATGTGACTAACAGTGAAACCCCAATTTATCAAGACATGACCATTTGTCACCAATGTGTGGATACAGGATCTGTTTTCGGAAGACTGAAAAAGTTTTCAGAACTTCTCCATAAATTAGAGGACGAGCTCACACAGTCTGTTTTCGACGACATGGCAAAGAAAAGTTGGAATGAAGTTGATGGATTTGAGACTTACTATAAGAAGGGCATAGTTGTTGCAGCTTTCCAAGATGGAAGGTAAGCCAGTCTCAAGAGCGTGAAAACAAAGATTGCAATTTCAGCTTAACAAATAGGTTACCTATAAGAGCATAATTGTTCCGATCAGCTTATTTGTGGGTAGATAGTTTTTGGTCTCGGAGCCTGATCGGGGAACTGCGGAAGTTAATTTCGTAATTTTGTTGTTTCGTTTCCCAAAACAGCTTTAGAAGGGCCCTGATTCAGCAGTGTCACCCGATCATGTCTGGTTCCTTTAAACCGACATTCACTGTTTTTCTCGTTGATTTGGGAAAGATAGAAGAACTACCCATGGCATCATTGTTTCCCATTAAAAAATCATTTGTTTCACGAATGAATTTCCAAGTCATCCAGCTTCAGTTTGATTGTTCAAGGCGCAAAGAATCGCCATCAGAGGAAATGCTGAGTGGGGGCAAAAATCTCGAAATTATGGTAAGAAGTATTTGGAAAAGAAATTCAGGAAAAAATGGGTAAATTATGTAGCAATGGTAATTTGACGTGAAAATTTGAAGGCACACAAGCAACTGCGACGTGAGATCAACCGACCTGCAAAATACCTCGTTGAATGTCGCTTTGCCAGAGGACACAAAGAAGAAGAATCGAGAGCCCAGAACTCCGACCATGGAGTTTCTGTGGAAGAGGTCATCATAGACAACGATTATGCGCATATGAATCACACTCAAAAAAATGCTGAGGGGGAAAATACTACAATGGAAAAGGCTATAGACGAAGGAGCATCTGATGAGGATGGCCCCTATGACTATAGTTGTTCAGATGAGCTAGTGACAGATATACTCGTCCATTGGTACGGGGAAAAAATAGCAGGTTTGATTTAAATAATTGAAATCTTACTTTTCATATCCTACCATGCATAATCTTATATTATCCACTCATATCTTCTGATTGTAATTTCAGAAGAAGTGATGCGTAAAAAATGTAATGTTGAAAAAAGCCGTATTCCCTCTGACTCGGATCAGCTGCGTCCCAAGAGTTCGGGAGTGGAAGCTGTCAGAACTGAAAATTCAGTGGAAACAAGGGCTGCATTCGTCAATGACATTGTTAATGCCGAGGAGCCCTGTTCTCGAAATGCGCTGGTTGAAGATCTTGGGCCGTGTCCTGAAGCAAAAGTTGTTGAGCAAACCAGGAGTCATTGTAAGAAAGTGCATATAGACTGGTTCCAGACAGACGAACATGTTTTTCTCAGAATTCAACTCCATGACGTGATTGAGCACAACGTTTCGGTGAAAGATGATCGGCTGACCTTAGATTGGAAAAGCATTCAACCTCCTGGTTATGGGTTTTCGCTTGTGTTCTTCAAAAAAGTCGAGTCAAATTTGACAGAAAAGCTGTTGGGACAGTACGTTGAGCTGAAGCTAACTAAACGACTGAAAGGGCTCAAGTGGAAAAAATTAGCCCGTGATTGTGGAAATTCTTGGATCAAGCCGGAAATTCTTCAAGACGATTTTAGTGATTTGGAAGAGTTATCGTTTGGTGGTAGCACACAGGCAGATTTTAATGATCAAAGCGACAGTGACGATGATTGGAGAACCACTGCCGAAATGCCCGATGATATGATAGGATGAGAGCATTGTAACTGCTGTATTGGCTTGAACTTTAATGTTTTCCTGTGATGAAAAACAGGGACTTGTTTGGTCGAAGTGATTTTTGACACACAGTGAGTCAATTATGCTCATGGAAGACCATATAATAAACATGCGTGCTAGTGATGAAGTGGAAGGATTGATAGAGCTACATGAATAAAACTATAAAGAAGCAGTATTCGGTGTCATCGTCTTCGTAGTGGTGTCATCGTAGCTTCCAGGATCTGGTGAATACGACCTGTCACTTTGAGGAGACGCTGCGTATTCCTAAAATTGAAATCACGCATGAGAACATATGACTACCTTATGCTTCAAAACATGCGGAAGATAAAGAATTTTTTAATTTTTGTGGGTCTTACTTCTGAATCGTCGACGTCTCTCGACTTCCTCCACTTCGCGCGTCTGTTTTGGAACCATGTTTTTACTTGTCGATCGCTTAGTGCCAATGAATTCGCAAGTGCCTTACGCTCATTCGCATTTAAATATTTGTGACTTTTGAATGACTTCTCCAACTGCGCTGTTTGATAGCTGGTGAATCTAATTTGGCCTCCTTTTCGTTTGTTACCGGACGACCCAAAACCGAAGACGTTGGTGAAAGGAAATCCGCCTGAGTTACCCCCTAGGTAAGCCACAGATGCCGCAACTGTAAGGAATAGACATAAAATGATTTAAGTTTATATCACTGCTTTGTTTTCCAAAACGTTTGGCTTGTAATGTCAGGCACCTCATTGTTCAAGATTGTACTTGTATCTTATTTGTAACATATTTTGACTCATAAACAAATGTCATATAGCAAGGTACAGTCATGTAATTTGTGAGTAAGACAAGCTTCATGTCAGGTGTTATCTTTAGCTAAGAATTCTGAGTAAGGAAAATGGAATTTCTCTAATGTGTAGAGATTGAGGGCCCTCCAATGTACAGTAAATCCGTTAAGTCAACACAGTTTTTGAAATCTGAACAAGGATTATGTCATATGAGATCAAGCAGGGTGCGTGTAAATTGTGGGCACAGGCGGAAATTATAATAGGAGCATCCGACAGAATCACCGGGACTTGTTTGATTAGCATGGTGATTATCTTGCAGGGTTGTGTTTCTCTTGTTCTGTCGGTGTCTTTTGACAGATATGCAAGAATATTTACTTAAAACAACAATGGTTGCCGAGATTCGAAAAATATACATAATTCAGCAATAGTCTATGCTGTTATACTCGTAGGAATGATAGTTCTCTAATCATCTAACGATTCCGACTGACAGTTCGGTTTATAAACCAATATTTATCTAACCGACTATGAAACGAGGAAATAAACCAACATTTAGCCACGGATCATGCTCTCCCTATGGAACAAAATGAAGGTCCGCGAGCACGAAGTTTTGAATTGTTAAGAGCGAATTCCATGCGTATGACGCAGTTTTCTACATCGGAATCTACAAGTTTTTTTGATTTGATTATGTACGTGATCGATGGATGGCAGCGACAAAAAGTTGTGTAAATCCAGCTAAACTCAGAATCACGGATTATCGAGGATGGAAGCTAGATAATTCCGTGGCTAGAAACAGTAATAATCCCTGCAATAAAGAGTATCACATGGACCATGAACTATGAATAAACAATAACGTCCCTCTACTAAATCCCTTCTTATCAAGTCTGAATTCAGAAAATTCAAGTGGAATTCTAATTGAGCCGGACCACTAGCGTCAGAATTACATGTTTCCTTTTAATGAGCACTCAAATCCTTCATTGATGATTTCAATAGATTCGCAAAACACAATTGGAGAAGAGCACCATATCATAATGCAATGATGTGATCATGTCATCACTGGGTTATTTCTGACCCTGATTGCTTTGTCATTTCAATTCTTAATACTCTGTCAAAATTAAAAGATAGCTCTATAGGGTAAGGCAAATCCACTTTTGCAGACCGATCAGGTAAAGTTGAGGTGTAATGCCTGTGCTATGCTTGCGTCTATTTCCCTGAGTGACATCGAAATTTCAAATCATCACCGTTACAGATGCATGGCTACCACTAACTACATTAGTACTGAGAAGAGGGTTGGATCTATCTAGGCCGGGGAGACAACGTCATACCAAGAGCAGTTTTCCCATCAACAATCAGTCAAACCATTAGTGAGAATTCCCGCAACTGATTCTAAAAACAGTTATAACCACCTTGCTGTACAGGGGTAATTATCACCTTGTTGTATTTATCCGACAAGTGGGATTACCTCTATGCATGTTCTGCGCTAAGTCCAGCGAGAGCAGATGTCTCGGAGATTAGTCGTAAGGTCTTTTATGGGCGATGTGAAATTGTTCTCATTTTATCAGCAAACCTCTTAACTTTAATACGGGATTAATTGCCCTGCGATAATTTGCATTGCGGTCATAATCAACAAATACAATTGCACCATAGTTCCGAGTGGCTCATCAATCTTCTTCGTTTGCGTGATCCGATTGATGGACAACTCTCAGATGGTAAACCTACCAGTGCAGCGGTCTATAAATAAACGTTTTCAATCTGGAGTTGCTTGCATCCACAGCCTGCGAAGAAGTTTGTCGCCACACGGGTTTCATGAACGGTTATCTCATGGCCTTTTTCGTTTTAGACAGGCAGTGACGTAATCAGACTGGAGGATTTTTTAACCTATGACGGTTTGGATTATCCATCCACAACAGTTGAAGGGTGTGTGCCCGAAAGGAGATGGGTAAATGGTAGTCGACAGATATATTAAACCGTATACATCCTGCCCGCAAATAAATTCAAAGCTAAACCACAGGACGTAAACGGGTGAATAGCGACCGCAATCGTCAAGATTAAATAATCCTTCCGAATATTTCGCCAAAGAAACCTGGTATAACTTTGCGCCTTGGCTCATTCAAGCACTAGATTTCCGTCAAATATTCTCTTCTTGGAAGATAAGATCACAAACACCACGTTATGGAGCAACAGCTTGATCTGTCAGCTCGGCACTGATTCCGACAAACCACAACTCTACAGCAGTTTTGTTTGATCAGATAAAATGTAGGGGTGTGCGGGATCAAAAATAGAATTTTTATCAAAACTTTTGTTCTCGGAAAGTGCTGTTTGGTCAAGAAGAGTAATGAGCGGTCGTTTAAGCGATAGTTGGTTGCTATTAATCGCTGTCCCATGATCATGATGATGATGAGGAGAGACAGAGATCACGAAATGAAAAATAATGTTTCAAGTACGCACACAACTTGCTCTGCTNGATCATGATGATGATGAGGAGAGACAGAGATCACGAAATGAAAAATAATGTTTCAAGTACGCACACAACTTGCTCTGCTAGCTTTACATCCATAAGCGACCTTACTTGTTACAAACATGAACACCGGCTAATTGCTTTAGACTTATGTCTCCGCTGGTTTATGTTTATCGATAATTGTATTGCTCCTGTCGATTACTTCTCTGTGTCCTGAGAATGCATCTCTGTGGATTAACCGCTTCACTCCGGGCCCTTGGTTTGCATAATTAGTGGCAATCCTTGTGTTCTGAAGAAGACGCATTATCCTTGCCCGCATTATCTCTCAGGTGCATAAATAACTTAAACATGAAACATGCACTATCTTTGTTCTCCCTAACCTCTCTGTACGTCGTATCATTAACCACAAGAGGTAATGAATTTCCAAACGAGCGCAACTAATACTGACTGGGGTATTGCAATAAGCGTGCTAAGAATAGTCAGACTTTTCCTCATTTCTCATTTTGTGCATCTGTGCTCCAATGCGTCGCAAAGTATGAATTGTTCACGAAAATGCTTATATTGATGTGAAAATTCTAAAATTTAAACATAAACTCACGTATTCCATTTGCAGCAGCCTGGTGATTTAAATTCCTGATTCTAATGTCTTCTCCGGATCCAGAAAAGTAATCCAGAGGTAAAAAAGGTCGGAAGGAAGGAGAAGATCCATACGGGGATCCCAGAGCTGGCAAATTCACGTAAGGGTACTGAGATAGCATCAATTCGGCTGGGAATTGTCGAGGATGATGTGGAACGAAGTGTTGTGAATTTTCGACTTGGCGCCCCGGCAATTCTACAGCTCGGACTTTGGTAGCCTCCACAGATGTAAACAACGGCGCGCTGAAAAATCCAGCGGGTGAAGAAGATGGAGACGATGAAGCAGATGAATTATTGG
>VRMD01000299.1:0-30141 GCA_009872375.1 Sminthurides bifidus
CCTTGCTCATCTGTTCGAATACGAGTGCACGGTTTGCTACGGATTCTACGATACGGAATACAGCATCATGTTGCAGTAAAGATACACATCAGTTGACACTTAAAAACCGTGAGCACGTGCTTTGGTCCTTTAAGATGAGCGTAACGCTGTCGGAAAACTGGTTACTGCTTGCCATTGCAGTTTGTGTTACAGCCTATTGTAAATATCCCAGCTGCAGCTTACTTACTGTAGTACCAAATGGGAAAAAAATTCGGTTGGTGAAGAAGTTCGTCACAGATTTGCGGATTACGAATTCATAATAATAATACTTACCATCTTCTCCTGAATTCCTCCTTCAATGTTGAACTAAGTACTAAGTACAAACTCGTTGAACTGTTTCGAATCCAAATTAAGAATATATTGAACTTGAGCTATGATATCACTGAATTGAAATGAACTTTGGGACTGAAAGCACTGTTACCACTGTCACGGTTTACGGAATAACACCGACGCATGGTTCACAGAAAACACCAAGGGGAAGAAACCACGTGTTTTTAAGACGAGAGCACATTTGAGATGCAAGTAAATCGCAATTACAGAAAAGTAAGTTGGAAGCCACTAAATTGCTTTCAGCTTTTGAGTCGATTATTGAAATGGAAATTTTTTTAACAGCCGTGAAATCGGGCTCAGAATGCAATTGCTGTGTGTGGAGCCATTCTTGTGACCAAGTTTCTGTTCGAGCTCTGGCATAACGGCTTGTAAACACTGCTTATCACAACATCCTCCAGCTGAGATTCGGATCCGACGAGCGTACTTCAAAAAAATTGATTACTAGCAGCAATTACACTCGCACATGTAACGACACTGATTTTATTGCGCACATGTCTTCACAAATCGTTACGTGAAATACTGAACCGCGCCGCGGGACTTGTTAGCTTTCTTGCTTGTCACTGTTTAAATTTAGTGATCCTTTACGATGAAAAACTGCATGTATTAACACGGACGAAATGTCCGGAAGTACGAAACGCCGTCAGTTGTCACTAGGTATGACGGAAAGGGATTTCACCTCAGTTGGTCACAAGCACAATCACTACGGAATGCATGGAGACCAGGTTGGGTGAAAGCAGGCATGTGTTGGCCAGGGAGGAGGAGGACGTTCACGAGAGCTGGTGCCAGAGTGCCGGCGTGGAGAGTACTGACAATGAATCGACAGAGTGCTGGGAAAAAAGGGTCTGGCGGAGGATTGAATGGTGAAATCGCTGCTGAATGCCTAGGGAAAGAAGAGTCATGGAAGGCACGAGGATGAGGACACAGAGCTTGCGGAGTAAACGAGAACACAATGGAGGGGATAATTGCCTCGTGCTCAATGCAACAACTTTCCTTGAATCCTTTCTGCATTCATCATCCAAGTACTTTCCTTTCCTAGGTTCAGAAGGTTCCCTTACATCATATCCAGCTCGATAAAGCAGTCAAGATGAGACACAAGGTATGCATCCATTTCGCCAGACCCTTGCATGACTCGTATGAATGAATTGTGCCAGACTTTGGCGAATGGTCCTCCGCAGGGTCGCCTTTTTTATCGCTCTTCGTATTCAGTTTTCACCTCATATCGGCGAATCATGCGGCAAGAGAAGTGTCCTCGCGCATCCTTTTTGTTTTGCCTATTCTCTCTCTGGTCGGCGTTTCCATTCAAGAAAGGAACGGGTTGATAATTTGGAGGTCTTTTCATCCTCGGCCACGGCTCTAGCCCCAGCCCCAATCCGAAGACAATGCAGTTGTACCTGTGCAAAGCTGCGTGTGAGCAGACAGTTGGTAACGGGCCGAGCGATGCAGTTTTGCATTAATTTTGCACCTGTAACATGATCTGGTGTGAGGAAATTCGGCTCAAGTGCTTGCGAATCTGCATATCACACCTGCACTTTGCAACTGCACCGCAGGCAGGTGCAAGTGAACCGTTCCATAATGTTCGCGTGTATGTAGCCTCTGGCTCGCCACGGAGTATTAGGACTGCGGAAAGGAGGCGATTGACGTACAAGATGGATTGGTTGTTGGTTTCAAAAGAGAAAACATTTATACTTGATCAAGTGCTGAGGTGGCATTGGGGCTAAATTACTGGATATGGTTGGAAATGAGTGATGGAAACGTGTGCCGATGCACATAGTTTGCAATTCAGTTAGTCATAGACGCCAGAGATTGAATAAATGTGGAGAGCGAGGAAAAGAGAGCATGGGAAAAGTCATTGGAGTGATTTTTTTAGAGTAGAGGATCAGAGAGCCATGCTCTTTTGTTGTGTGCACGCTAGAATAGTTGTGTAGCGGTAGAAACGTGGCTGAAAGGAGGCAAAATAGAATAAATGCAAATTGTTCCGATATTGATTTGAGGAAAACACAAAGGCCGAAAGGACGATGGAGTTGAAAATTTTCTATGCGGTATTATCATCATAATGCCATGTCTATTATTAACACGGGTCTCTTTGGATTCAAATAGAATTCGATACGAGTAATGGCTCCAGTCGATTGGCTCACAGGGAATAGGCAAAACCTTTTAACTGCTTTTTACATCCATTGTTAAGCCGCTCTCTCCTTCTTTTCAGTTGACATTGCGGCGGGCATATTTTCTTAAATTTTGGTCATAATTTCTCAAAAAGCTCACCTGCTTATGTAATCTCGTAAGAAGGAGCTGCTGCCTGCCAGCATGCGGACTTGCACTAATAAAGGTCATGTGATGACATGCCAACTAAAGGAACACCTTACATGCTCCTTTGTAACCTTACACTTATGTGTAAGTTTGCTTCATGCCTGTGTACTAGCTTAGCTCTCAGGTAGTGCATTGTGCAGTGGCAACAGCAAAACGTTGGAAACGATGGCAGGCCAACTGAAGAAAGATTCTCGATTGATATCGAGTTTCTGCTAGGCACGGATGCGAAAGGATTGTTTATTATTGGTACATGTTTGCGTGTTTGTGATAAGGATGCTTTTGAAGCTGTGGCTTCGTGTGGATGATGATGGAATGGAAGCGTGCAGAAATTGTTCACAGAATAATAGAAGAGCAATAGTAATGATTGCCTTTATTCATGTTATGTGGAAAGGTTTTCATCTGCGGTCCTCTCTCTTATTCTGCGAGTTTCTCGTCTCTCTTCCCTTGTCTCGTTGATTCTCAATGTCTTCTCCTGGGCTTCTTCTTTGGTCTTATATACGCTCTCGTGTGCCTTAACTTTGTGGGCGAATAATGATTGGATCTGGGCTATTCAAACCGGGGACAATAAGAACTTGAACAATGCTCAGCTGAAAATAGAGTCCATGTACCGGCAGAACGACTCTATTAGTTAGTTGTTACTTTGCAGATGAATATGGCGCGTGTGCCTCAGCACAATCCTACGGGCCACAAGACAAAATTCAAACGTTTTTATATCTTAAATTTCTATTGTCCAGGCCAAACAATGTAAACTAAATGAATTATTGTTTCATCATCATCTCATCCGCTCCTCCTACGTTCTTTTTCAAATTCGCTGTATTCTACCATCTCTTCTGCCTCTCGGACTCCTTCATCGCAAACAGCCTGATGCGCAGACTGAGAAAATGCACCAGTCCTATTCAAATGTCTCAACTGAAGCCATAACCAGACATTTTGCACATTCCTCGTTTGTCTCACTTCCTCCTTCTGAGTCAATTACTTGTCGTTACTTGAGCAAACTTAAATCCGTACTCTCAATCAACATTGTTGCGCGAAGCACAAGTGCTGACAAGAACCATCAGCGGTCAATGTTCCAAGACAAACGTTCCGCACCTTCATGGTGATTTGTGAATAAGACCGATACTGATTTACTCGTAGGCAATCAAGAATTATATCATTCAGTTTAAGTATTATGACTGGAGCAATAAGAACCAAACCCACTGCAATCCTTACGCCATCGAGACAAAGTATATTTCTACTACCATACGTCACACCTTCGAAAAATTCTTACTAATACTGAGTGTGATACAAGGATTCAAATTAGCAAAATCTGGAAAAGCTTGAAATATGAGATGTTAACGTCCTGACAAAGACTGACTGTAGGAAGAAGGCAATTTCCTACTCTAAGTTGTAATTAAGCGCTCCGATGGATTAGCTTGATTAGCAAATGAAGTAGGAAAGGATCTGGCGGCAATTTAACCTCGCTCTGACTGAGACCTCCTCGTTTTCCGCTTCCGCTCCTTCGTAGATAACAACATACAAGAACATTACTTGTCGCTAGCTTGTTCCAAAGACAGTACCATCGGTGTGACCGTGATTTTCCTTCCAGGGTATACCCATGCTAAATGTTAAAGAGGCATTTAAATGTGAACAGCCAGTGAAATATTGCGAGAACTCCATTCCAGGAACACGAAACACCGGGAAATATTCTACTCATTTAAAAAGTTTTTAAGCAAAATAGACCATGTGCTCCTAAAAGCTCATCAACATGTTAATTAAACGATAATACGTACGTGCGCACTTGCTCTAGACAGAGAAGGTGCTGGTAGAAAGACAAGGTTCCGGATGCCGTCCTGATAAGCTTGACTAATGGTCATGGATAGCTGATAACGAGATTTAATTAAATGAAAAGACTGCAATAACGAGCCGAATCCTTGGTCCGGCTCCAGAAGCTGGAGAAAGAGAATATGCATTTTGAAATCATCTTCGCTCTGGAGGCTATGTTTACTCTGGAAAGGAGTTTACCGAAAAATGTCTCAGAACTAGAACTGTAGCTCCCGTCAATTCCTACAACAAGGGGATGGATACGGATACTGACCTCCCGTATCGTAACAGTCGTAACTGGTACTGTCTGTATGCTGTATCAAGTTAATGAAATTCATCGGCAGTGGTATTTGACAAAGCTGAAAATCGGGTAAACCCTTTGGAGCGGACAAGTGTCACTGGGCGTTTCACTGAATTGGCAACGGCCAGATATAAGCCTTTGAGGTTACTTATGGTGAGCGACGCATTTGACCGATTCCGCGAAGGGTGCGTCGTCGGAATCCTTTGCGCCGCTCTAAAGGGGAAAGGGTAAATGAAATAGAAGTAATGTGAATAGGAGATTTAGATTGGGTGTCTTTTCCGAAAATTTTTATGGGAATAATGAAAATCCGGCTCAAGTCGTGCGGCCGATGACAGAAGAATGAGCAGGAGACAGAGGAAGAGTAGGAAGGAAAAAGCTTACATGTCTCGTCTGGAGCGGAGAAAGCAAGTGAATAAATGACACAAAGAATTGAATAGAGAAATGTAAGAGAGGACGTTGTTAAATAAAATAAGTAAAACGATGACGACTGAAGCAAGGAGGAGAAGGAGGAGGGGTACCACTTTCCCGGTAGCCCTCTCTCCGAGACCGTAATGGAGTAAGCTCATGTCATGTATCATGTATTGTGTTTTAGATTTGGATGCCGAATATAATAGCTGCTCAGTGAGATATCCATGCTGCTCCTGCCTCATCCCAGGACTTTTAGAGCTAAAAAGTGTATTGTGGGTGGAAATCTTCTCTGCGGACGGATTAATGTTGATTCTTTTTATCTTTCCTGATGATTAGAGTTGATCCTCATTGAATGATTGTGGGTCCAAGAGTGAAATCGGGTCGTCCGACGTAATGTTGCAACGAAATGAAAGTTAATGCCGGAGCCGGCCAGACATACGAGCACAATGGAGAGGCGTTCCTTTGCGGTTTCCCTACGGATGGATGCACTTACATTCATATAATTCCCCTCCGAAATATGTTCCACGAATATAGCATAAGTCAACCGTTCAAATAATAACAACTTGTCCGAATCTCCGCTTCCCCATTCGTAGGAGCATCGTCAGATTCCATCCTCTACTTTCGCATACCAGCGCTCCATCTCCCACCAACTCATCTCACGTACGCTCCCAAATACAGTCTGAACGTCGAAACAGAATCGTCATCCCTAATCTAGTTAGACACAATTGCCTGAAATCGGTGAAATCAATCCAAATGCGTAACTGCCTTGCGGTCTTTCTTTGAACGGAGCTGGAGGCAAAGGACTTTCCCCAGTATAGTATGATGGCCTTGCAAATCTCGATTACTTGTGCTGAGGTCTTATAACAGGGACAACGAAAAGTGAGCTTTGCAACAATGCCCAATCTGGGATAATCATCTGACACACACGGCTTTCCAGACTTAAAACACCAGATTGGAAGGAGATTGTCTTGCTCATATGCAGTACTCGTCGTTCACTAGTTACTGGGAATCCGGACACCGCCATCTAAAGCTTCAAGTGCATAAATTTTCGGTAATCACAGCTCATTACATGGCTTAGGCTGTATTCAAATGGCCCAAAGCCGATTTCTGATCCGCAACCCTTCGAATTGTATTTGAAGTACATAAAAGATTCAATTTGCATTTCTGATTTGATTTTATAATCCTCAAAATCATCACTGAAATGAATTCAGCAAGAGGCTGTTTGACTCGTGCTCAAGCATGCAGCTCGTGCGTGCATGATCGCCCCCTGCAACTATTAAACATTAATCATTGCTTTTGAGATTAGCCGAGCTCGCTCCTCGGCTTCCGCCACGGTTTATCTCATAGCATCTCTTTGCTCAGAGCTGAAGATGTAATTGTGCATTTACCCGCATCGGTGCGGTGAGGAACACTACCCGATTCCGTTTCAGGCTCTCCAGAGATGGAGAGGGAATTCTGTAGTAAATCTACATTCACAGGAGTTTCGTAACGGCATGCAATACCTGCTTCAGGAATCACGTGGTTGTTTTGCGTGAGTCATATAAAAAAGAGGAGAACTAGAACATACATTGTCTCAGGTCAAGGTACGGCACTTGAGCCGTAGAGAGGTAGAGCCGAAAAGAAGGTGGGTTGGACTTAAGACTGTGCCGTGGCTTTCACTTGGCGTGGCCGTGATAGTGGAGATGCGAGGCAGTAAAAAAGTTGAAGAGACCTTCATATTGTTCAGAGTCTTTTCAATTTCCAAAATTGTGATCACGTAGGACTCAGCTGATTTTTGACAAGCTCCGTAAATGATTTCTCGTGAAAGACATGTTATTGTTTGCTTTTTTGTACAAAATGTAAACGGATGCTATAAGAGTAAAGTGAGAGTGTGCTGATGCTGAGGCTCAGTTTTCTGCATATTTACCGGAAACTTATCGCCGAGTGGGAGCACAATAGTGACAATTCAGGGAGGATATTACAAGGACAAGAATACGGATTATGGAATGCAGAAAGCGAGTGAGATGAATGGAGATTGAAATGACGAGGAGAAGAGAGAGAGAGAGGAGCGGGAGGAGGTGGAGGATGACGGAGATGTGGTTGGCGAAGGAATCCAAGGAAAAGAAGAATACAGTTGTATTTGTATGACATTAAAGGAGTGCATGAATGGTGTGTGGTGTATGGGATGAATGACAGAACATTTTTTGAGCTGGAGATGTAACAAAAGAGTCGTCGGAGAATAGCTGTAGACGATGTTTTTAGAAAACACAAAAGGCTCAAAGAGAATAGAATAGAGCTAGGATAAAAAGGCACACACATTGCTTGTCCCTTTTTTCTTCCTCGTAGTCCTGCACCGCACTATTCCTATCCTCTACAACTTTCCATTTCTCCAATATCGCAACCACCATGTTCACTTCACAGATTTTCCGCTGACACATGTGCATGTGATTTTCCATGCCGGCATGCCGTAGTCAGCGTAGTCATGTAATCGGAAAATTGAGCTTCTGACCGGTTCCTATCTTCCCTTCTCCTTATGAGGAAGACTTGGACGGAAATTCACCCAATATTGCCGTCATTAAGCTCGTTTGCAAATGAGCAGTTGAAATTCGATCGGAAATGCGTTAGCTTCGACAGACCCTAGTCTTGGCACAGAGGTGGGATTTTGAATGGCATAGCTGGCTTTTGAAGGTTAGGTCCATAAGACCACTTTATTCAGAGCATATGGAAACTTGAATCTCTTCTTTTTTCGGCTAAAATGCCATTTCAATCACCTTGCTTCGGCATCTTGGAGAAAACGGGACTTTACACCCAGTCAGTATAAACGCTCACTTTTGAAGTTTCAACCGAGTACAGGTAAAACTGCTGTTCTACTTTCTCCCGGATTCTGACCGATGACAGTATGCGTTTAAGGCCTCCATACTGTGCACATTTTCAACTTATCAAAGGGTTTGAAGATCCTCACGTCTATCACCCATTCCTTGCCTCTACTCCCGAAGAAATTGCGAAGGTACTCGGCACATTATTGTGCTGGGACTATCTTATTCAGCTTACATAAAGGAAGCATGCACGTCGTTTATTCAGGAGCGCACACCGTGTTTAGAAGGAGAAAGTACAGAGCCATAGAAAAGTAAACGCTCGCGTTCCTTCCTTGATTCTCTCCCGAATCGAGTTCCATTAACCAATTGTATGGGATTTATGTAGCATAAATGCTATTTCGTATGCACTCCTATTGTTAATCATTGGACCAAATGAAAAGCCGTGCCTATTCTTCCACCACCCTCGCTCACAAATATCTACTTAGGCCTTTACCAAATTTTAACTTGGCTTCAGACCAATAAACGCTACGTCAAACTCTTCCACGCGAAACTTTACCAGGCTTTCAGACATACAAGGATTCAAACATCTCTTTCCTTCCGTCCACACCCGGCAATGGTGCTGGGAAGTTTGTGCATGTTCCTCTGTACATGCTCAACAACTACGAAAATGGTAAAATTAAGAGTCAAAGGCTGAGCATAGCACAGGTTGCCTCATAATTACGTTATCTGTGGCCAGCGGTCACAACTTTTCGTAACAAACTTAATTCAAAGACACCCAAAACTAACGTTTTGAAAGAATAGACGACACGCTAATTTGAAATTTTTGAACTGTTAACGCTGATGAGTATCGCCAAAGAGAAACTACACATGGAGCTACAAACAATCGCATATCCGGAACCGAAATTAAAGTGGTTTACGAGCAGCTGCAAGACAACCCCCTTATCTCTTTTCAATGTGAATATTAGACCTGGAGTTCCTTGTCGGAAATTTTAACAACATGTACACTTTGCTTACGTTTCCTAATTGGAGATTTCAAAACCTTAAAAGCCAATCTGTTGAGCACCGAATGCAATCAGCCATTTGATCAATTAGCACCGTGTCCCCAATTCCGCAATGCGTTGTGTTTTCGCAATGCTTTGAAGATATGCGCACTTATAAATTCGAGCGTGGTGACCATATTTGGTTACATTGACAAAACTGTTCGAGATGGACAAACAGGTAAGGCAGCAGCTAACCTGACCTGAGGGTGGGGAAGAACGTTTTTTCCTTAAAAATCAAAAATACTAATAACGGGTACATGTGAACTTATTGCGTGCCATTTTTAGGGATTTCGAATTTTGGCAGCGGTCTTGGCGCTTGTTTGCATTGCCTTTCTTGCAGGAAGGCAAGGACATTGAACAGGCCCAAGCTACCGACCTGAGTTTATCACAATCTGATGTAGGAAAGGTCTCAACTCGTCAAGGCCGTTGCTTCTGGTTCTTCAGCCCATACTACTGGTGGCCACGACGTCCGGGACCACCGTTGCGTATGGGATGGTGGCATCCCAGCCGATGGAGGACAGGTTTTTGGGGTCGCCCTTTTTTGAGGCATAGACCGGGTTGGCACTGGGGTTGAAATTGGCATATTTTACCAAAATGTACTGATGAGTTCCATCTTGATACGCTGTAGTAACGTTTTTGTGATTTGGTTCTGAAAATTGTGAATGTTGGATTCTGAAAATAAAAATTTTGGACTGCAGTAAGCTTGAGTTCAATTGTATAGCTGCTATGGCAGAGAATTTCATTTTCTTGTTCTATCAATGAAGAAGATAGTTTACTACAGGGGGCACAAGACATGTGCATCCAAGTCCAGATTAGTCACACTTCATTATGAACTTTCTGACGATGTAACGTTTTGATACTCACGAATGTTGACAAGAACTTGAAACGCATAAACAGTTGCATGGAAGGAAGTCTTCAAAGGTCATAATTTTTGCTGTTGTTATGGTGATAATATCTTTTTGTATCTTCCCCTGATTTGATTTTAATGAACTGGACTTGAGTTCCACAGAATTCATATAACCTACTCTTGGGAATAATGCAAAAGCTCACTTAAGATGATAACAAACAGTCTTATCTAATACCCTTCTATACTTACAAATAGCTTCAATATTTTGGAAAAGAGTGTTACGAAGCTAAGCTCGTCTTTCACGGAAGCGTTAATTACAAAGTGAGGCTGCAATCAATATTGCGTGTTCAACCCGATAACTTCAGGCATATCTTCACTGTACACTGTTGCTTTTGGGAAAACCGTAGGAAGACACTAGTATGCTAATTGACGTACATGAACTCATCTTCCATAAGATGGACAACTTTGAAGACACAAAAGTAACCGGCTGTATAGGTATAAATACGCTTGGCATAACAACAAAGTTCACAATTCGAGAAACAGAACTGTTCCAAGTTGGTTAGATTCACTTCAGTGGCTAAATCATCAGGATGAAGGTATGTAGTTGGATTTCTTCATGTTTTGATTCACCGCAACTACACTTGCCCGGGTATTTTAATATAATATTTCGAATTGTGCCAATACGCAGGTCTCAACGATTCTCCTTTGCGCTGGTGTTGCGCTCTTCTGCGTCTTGGCTGTGACTCACGCTGCACCGGAACCAGGGAGTGAAGCTGGTATCCGAGAAGCCAAACAATTTAGGTACAATGCCAGTAAAAATCCGATAAATTTATTACTTGCTTCGTTCTTAATTTAAAGTTGACGAAAACAATTTTCTTCACAGGCTATGGAGGATATGGCGGCGGATTTGGAGGATACGGAGGATACGGAGGATATGGTGGCTACAGAGGAGGCTGGGGCGGTGGTTGGGGAGGACGCTGGGGCGGTGGATGGGGTGGACGCTGGGGCGGTGGATGGGGACATCGTGGCGGTTGGGGAGGTGGCTGGGGAGGTGGCTGGGGACATCGTGGCGGTTGGGGAGGTGGCTGGGGTGAGTTTTCAATATCTTTAAACCATGAATTATAATTGCGAATAATCGACTTTGTCTTAATTGCTTAATTGAATTTTGCAGGTTGGGGACGTTAACTATTTTCTTCACATTAGTATCCCACTATTGGCTGCTTTTCGCTGGAATTTTTGCAAAAGCTAATAAGCAATTTGAGATAACTACTCAATCGTATAATTGTTTTCCCATGTACTAAAATCTTACCGAAAATAAATGATGCTGAAACTGCATTTTCAAAAAGAATTTACGTTTTATCAGCACTTACCATTGAAGATATGACACCGTCACTACGGGAACTACTAGGAGGCAAGGATTGCGGTTTGGAGCATTACAGTTTCAATACTACGATTTGAATACTGTGTCAGTGGTTGTATGAAACCAAGCTTGGAATTTCTTAGAATTCTGAAAAGGAATTACAACAGAAAGCTAATTCCTTGCAGCGAAGAGCATGGAATCTGTCCCATGTTAAGGAAATGAAGGTATGAACAGATAAGCATATTTATATCCATTCTGATTTTCATTTCCGTTTCGCATTCTGTTTTCAAACGGGTTGTCAACTTTATCGCTGATCACGTAAGGGTCTCCCAAATAGTCTGTGACGATATTGCGCTTGAAAGTAGACCCCGTCTGCCTGGAACTCAGAGCCGTCACAGATGAGTCGAAGATCCTTGAATTTCTCAATCCACGCATGAAGGCTGAAGCTGCCAAAGTGTTTTGCCTCAAGCAACTTCCAGAGACGTGTCCCGGTTCGAGTTCTTAGTTTTGCTGCGATTTCCTCGTGCACTATTAGAATTCCATGAAAAAGATCACGTGGTTCGCAAGCTTACACGGCTGTATACTAACAACAATATACGGGTTGGCGTACCTGGATTATCTCCTCCAATGACATTTGCGTTCTCTGCAGCCATTTTCACACTTTCCCTTGACTTCAAGAGAGACAGTGCGCGAGATATTCCTGCGTACCTGCGACGCACTAAGTGCTCCATGAAATCGGCACCAAGTAATTCTTCATGTGGTTCCATTCGTATCGGGACAAAGCGGTTGATTGTCTGTCGACCAAGAAAGGAACAAAGCAGTTTATAATAGGTTTAAGTTTAAGAAGTTTGAAATCTCAAAAACAGGTTGAAATAAGATTTTGATTTTTAAATGAACAAGCTTGCTGCAGAAAATTCGGAGATTTTCAAGTGCCAATTAGTTCATTTTTGATAACACCAGAATCAAAACTGTACCCAAAGCAGACTGAAGGTTATGCTCATTGACCACGTTATGATGCAAATGGCACCAAAGAGTTGAACTTTCAAAAGGTAAAAATCTCCACCTGAATAGAATTAAGACTCTCAATAATCGAATGCAATGCGTCGAGCAATTTTAGAAAAAGTCTTCTTTTCATAAATCAAATTTACTAATCCCATGGTAATTAATACTTTCCTCGTAGGAAGCCAGCATGACCTTTGGAAAAGCCCAAACCTCGATCGTCTTCTGCAAAAATTGCCACTGCCACTAAGCCCCAATAGTCCTCCAAAACCTAAGGACGAAGGCACATGTTATGCTGTAGCAACATATGGGCCAGTGGAACTATCTTGGTTAGGAATGACAAATTCATAGGTAGGTAGGGACAATTTACTTGAATCACAACATACCGTGGACAGCTGTAGCGCCTACAGGATCGTCTACCATGATGCTATCAGGAAATGGGCTTGTTAAAATAACAAGTATCCCTCCAACGGCTCCGATTATGAAAGCATCAATCGTTTTATACAACAGCTGTAGCACCTACAGGATCGTCTACCATGATGCTATCAGGAAATGGGCTTGTTAAAATAACAAGTATCCCTCCAACGGCTCCGATTATGAAAGCATCAATCGTTTTATACAGAGCACAACCAGCCGTAATTCCGACCAGAGAACCTAAAACAGGGTTCACGATGTCCATGACATCGAAGATTCTTCCTGGCTTCAGCAGCGTCCAAAGAGATCCCACGATACCGCCACCCAATGAAGCAATTAAAGTAGTGACAGCAGCTCGGGCAGCGAATTTCCACTTGTCTCCACTTACTCCAAACGTGCTGAAAAGTTTACTAGGTTAAATAGCTGTTGATTGTGATGTAGTTATTTGGCCATATTTGTGAAAAAAATGAGCACCGACAACCAGTACCTGCCACTGTTGAAAGCAAGCCAGCCCCACCACAGGATATACAATCCAACAAGACAGCTCGTGGGATTACCCAATGGCAACGCCTGCTTCCCGTTTTCGTAGCGGCCTAAACGAGGTCCCAGCATCCATGCGGCAATGAAACCTGGATATTATTAGTTCTCATTAGCGTTGCCATGGCGACTACATCAACACAGTGTTATAGGAAATGCAGAACTTTATCGTGATTCAAATCTTTGAAATAGGTACTAAGAAAAGTTACCAGAAACGCCTCCAAGGAGATGCACTGCACCCGAGCCAGCGATGTCTATTACATCCATTTCTCCTAGAAAGCCAGTGGGGCCCCAAATCCATCTGTTGAGTTTCACGAAATAAAGCCGTGATTGCGATTCGGGAATGTAAAACTGCACAAAAAAGTAAGTTACTGTCAGGTCTTACCTGGCAGGTACGCAATAAACGACTGTGTTGAGAAGAGAGAATATGCAGTAAGCTTTAAAGTTGCACCTGAAAGTTAAGGTCGTAACATTGAATAATACATGATCATATTGTATCCGTAATACGCTACTTTTTAGCGAATACCTTTCAGCCATTGTTCCTGATACGATAGTAGTTGCTGTTGTGGCGAAGGACAGCTGAAACATAAAAGCTGCGAATACTGGGCCCATCAGTTCATTATCGGTGTCAACTGCGTATTCACCCACTCCAAAGTACGGTGTCGAGCCTTTGCCCGTGCCAAAACTGATACTAAAGCCAAAGAGCCAGTACGTCAAACCACCGAAGACCACGTCCACAACGTTCTTCATCATGATATTTGATTCATTTCTGATCGACACACAGCCGGACTCAAGCATTCCAAAACCTAGAAATTCAATATGACATTGCTGAGCAAAAGATTGGAAGATGAATGTATCTCCTTTTAGTTTCCATGGTTACTCGAAGAAAAATTAATTTCCAAAACGAATAAGGAACACTTATCACTTTTGTAAATCCCACTTCACCTGTTTGCATTGTGAATATTATAAAAGACGCAGTCAAAATCCATGTTGCGTCGTCCCATGTAAGATCGTTTATCCATGGACCGTCTCCTTCACCAGGAGTTTTATGAGGTCGTTGAGGCTGTGGTTTGTCTAGGTCTTCTGGTTGCTTTCTGTAATTTGGTGCTGTTCCTCCTCAACCGTTGATTCAATGAGTCCTTACCTGTCGTTGCATCTTTGAGTGCCGCAGGCCCGGCCTCATTAGCTGCCCCTTGAGTTTGTAGTGTGTCTTTGCCAAATTGTCCACTGTTGGAAGTTGCGTTGTCACTTATTGTTCTTTCCAGCACCAGCAGTGACTGTTGCCTCGAAGTAAAACTAACCCTAGCGCCATAGTGATTTGTAGTTCGATTCCTTTCTAAAACAGCTACAGATCTGTTGGCTTGGAAACAAGCGCATGGGACAATCAAAAGTAAAAGGGTAAAATATAAAAAGAATTGAGCCTTTTGAAAATTTATCCCTTGCACACTTAGATGATTTGCCCGTCTCATTTTTGTTCCTGAAAGACTGGCGACGAGGTAATAGAATAAGACCGAAATCAGAAGAGGATTTACCCGAACTGCAGTCATGTTACCCTTGTTTTTCATCGACGACATAACTTTCCGGTCTAAATAAATAATTATTTTGAAGAAAGCCCACCTTAATTACAGCAAACACGTTTTCTATTGACATTGACGATGAATTTGAAGCATCTGTTTTCCAAGACGATAGGTTTCTTCTATAATTGACAGCATCGCCCTAATTTAGTGTGGTCTTCAGCTTTGCTCTTCTCCCAAATAGATGCATTTAGGGCACAGCTCCATGAACAAACGATCTGCGCAGCGGCCCGTTATATTACGAATGCCCATTCCTAATCGCTGTCCATAAGAGAGTAAGCGTGTGGCTCATATTAAAGCTTTTGACCTTGAATACATAACCGCATGTAGAAGACGAATTTTGCGCTGGTATGAATCAAGCAGCTGATTCACTACGACTGAGAACTCGAAACTCTTCTATCACTGCCTTGTGACTATGATACTAAATGACTCTGAATTGATTGCAGCGCAGCGTCAACTTCATTTAGACCCAGAAAAAGCTGGTGGATTTTCTTCTAATTCTCATACTTATGGGCTGTGAGGTGCATGTGTATTTAAAATTAGATTGCGGACGATTAACCGCAAGCAGGGAAACTCTTATCACCTGAATTGAACTCAGTCGACAATGTTTGGGCCGGTTTGTGCTAGAACATTGTAAGGTGTTTACTATACCGTGAGGGAATCCCAGCCCTGACTCCTGTTAATAAGTAAACACTTCTATCAGGGTTAAGGAACCAGTCGATTCAATTTGTTGTCACGGAAGTCTGCTTACCTCCGTACAGAACATGTATAATCATAAGAACTAACGACGACCGAGAGCCAGGAGGGAAACGTTGACGTTGCCCATGTTTGATAAGACGTATCTAAGGTATTCGCCTAGGAAAATCAATAATTCCACCTGACTTGCATAACGTGCTGTACCGCTTTAACAGAATGTTCTCAGCTGTGATACGGAGCTCACGGCGTAAACCGTCAGTGACTAAACTTGTCCAAGAGCAATTAAGAAACGATAACCGTCAAATTTTTGCAAACATGTCCACCAATTCAGAGTTCACAACGGCCTCTGCTGTGAAACTGTTAAAAGCCGTCATAGATTATCCACTCGAAGACCGGGTAGTGGACTTTGTGCAACCGGCTATTTTAGAGAAGGACATTGAACAAAAATTCTTTTCTAAGCCGAATCTAGATGAATTACATAATATAACTGAATTTGTCCTCTCGAAATGTGTAAATACAAGTCACCGGTATTTTTTAAACCAGCTTTATGGTGGTGTCCATCCAGTGGGGCTAGTGGCCTCTGTTCTGGTAGAAAAAATGAATACGAACCAGTAAGTTTTCCATAGTCTTTGTCGCTATTCTGCTCTTATTTCTGGACCTCATATTTAAACTGAATGGTTATAAATTCCAGACACACATTTGAAGTCGCGCCAGTATTCATCCTTGCCGAGAGGATTATACTGAGAGAATTACGGAAACTGTTTTTTGGGACTGAAATTGGAGATGGTATTTTTTCACCTGGCGGAAGCATCGCGAATATGTACGCTATGGTCTTAGCCCGAAATCGAGATTTTCCTGACTCCAAGCAGAAAGGAATTTTCAATTTACCACCATTTGCCGTATTTACCAGTGAAGATGTAAGCTAATTAAGTTTAACGAGGTAATGAATCTGTCATGAAGGTTGTTGACAAAGCAACGAAGCAACGATCATGTCTTATCATTGTATTCCAGGCTCACTATTCGGTAAGCAAAGCCGCAAATTGGATGGGTCTGGGGCTCAACAACGTCATAAAGGTGAAAACAGGCGACGATGGCGCTCTCCTACCGGAAGCTTTGCAGGCCGCCATCACAGCTTGTAGAATCCCAAGGCATGCATCCTCTGATTGTAGTTGCCACTGCCGGTACCACTGTACTTGGTGCCTTTGACCCTTTCGTTGAAATCTCCCAGGTAGGTCCCGATCTGACGTGATCAATACTACAGCCCATACGGCAGTTGGAGCTTAACTCTTGTAGTGCATATTTTATGGCTGTAGTGTATCCTTAACCAAGTTTGTCAGCATTGCACAGGTAGGCCCCGATCTGACGTGATCAATACTACAGCCCATACGGCAGTTGGAGCTTAACTCTTGTAGTGCATATTTTATGGCTGTAGTGTATCCTTAACCAAGTTTGTCAGCATTGCAACGCTCCCAGTAAGCATTTAGCCTTTAATAGCCATTTTATCTTTTTTTAGATTTGTCGAAAAGAAAACATTTGGTTACACTGCGATGCTGCCTGGGGAGGATCTTTCATCTTTTCACCCAGGCTTCGAGGCAAATGGATGAATGGCATTAACTTGTAAGTCTGAAGTTGAAGCTGTATGTTTCTTATCAAGTTTTTCAGTTTGTCATTCATGACTGGACGGATAATTACTAAAGTTTGTTGCTTGATCTTACAATTCTGTGCAATCGCAGGTGTGATTCCATTGCATGGAATGCTCATAAAATGCTATGTGCTCCTTTACAATGTTCCGCGTTTATTTGCAAGGAAGAGAATGCATTGCTCAAGTGCAATTCCTTGACGGCATCTTACTTATTCCAACAGGACAAGTTTTACCCTCCATCTTATGACATTGGAGACAAGAGTAATTTAGAGCTTGATAGTGTTTTTCTATAAAATAAAATTACAATACAGTGTACGGAGTTGTAGCTAACGTTTGAATATGAACAGGTATACAGTGTGGACGAAAGCCTGACGCCTTCAAGTTATGGTATATGTGGATGACTCTAGGCACCGAAGGGTTTCAGGACTTAGTGGAAAATGCAGAAGATTGTGCTAGGTAAATCTGAAGTAATTATAGAAAGAATACGTTACTAACTTTATTCAACTACTTCAAATCGTTTTTAAACATGCTCTTCCGCAGGTATATCACGGATACTTTGAAAAGCCAAAAGGATTTCATCGTCTATTTAAACTTTCATCAATGCACAAACGTATTCTTTTGGTACGTTCCACCTAGATTGCAGGGCCAGCCAAAAACTGAGGAATGGTGGAACGAACTAAGCATCGTGAGTACTCTTTGACAACGGCCAAAAATAGTAACAATGCTATGTTGACTGTAAGCGTAAAGTCTTAGCTTTAATAACCTTTAACACCTTGTCTCTAAAGGTCACTACCAAGATCAAAGAGAAGATGGTATTAGACGGCCGAGTTATGATTGGATATTCGCCAATACCGCATAAAGGAATCGTGAACGCCATGAGGCTAGTCATACCAGCTTACCCCAAAAAAACTCATCAAGACATGGACTTTATAGTTTCTCATTTACGAAGCCTAGGGAAAGATCTTTAAACTACAGCGGTTTTACAGTATTACATTTTCAGTAAAAGCCATTTGACGTGTTTGGATCTCTATTAGTAGAATCCTGATGAAATTATGTGAGACGTGCTATGTTACCGTGAAGGGGTTTTTACATTTCAAAACTTAACATTTTGAGCACTAAATCCTTCGAATGCAGCTTGTGAAGCTGACTAATATAATATTCTATGATTACGCTGAAAAGCTGATAACGAAGTAAGCGAGTGCAAACTTTTAATATGATGCTTTCATTAGATGCTTTGCTTGTGAACAAACGACGACATTTATAACGACCTACCATGAGACAGAAACATGCAATGTATACCTTTAATACGCTTCGGGTTGTATGACAGGCCAGTTCCGTCCTTTCAATGCACAAAACTGACCTGTTCTTTATTAAGATTAAATTATGCCTTTTAAACAACTTATGAGACCATTATTCTTCTTTCCAATCTTCGCTTACGTTTTATTATCATAGTGAAACTGCACGCAGCAAATGAGGAACACAGGCGTGCGAGACTTCGGCTAACTGGGAGAACAAGTATCAAGGCGCTAAATCATCCGCCTCCAAATTGACATGTGGTTTTAGTTGCCGCTTTTTGAGTGTTTTGGCAGACTTGATTAAATTGTTTAATTAATTAATTTTAGGAGACTTGTGAATACTAGGTGAATTAAGTTAATTTCAAGTCGCCTGAGACTGTGAGCCGTGTCTCAGCTCACTGTAAATAGCGAAAGAAATGAGTGAAATGGTTCTGCCAAACTAACTGCAATACAAGTCTTTATAAGTCGTGTTGAAATCTGTGACGATGAGCTAATTGAGTTAGCCCGTTGGAATTTATTTTTGAAAAAAGAGGGATAGACGAACCTTTTTATATTTGAACTCCTGACCTGACTGCAATTTTTGATTGGTGGTAAGATCATATACATTGAAAGTTTTGAAAATATTTTTGTTTTACTATGTGTCCTATTTTAACAAGCATAAGATATTTACTTTTACGAGTCGGGCTTTTGCTAAATGCAATAGATTGTCATGAATTTGAATTGGCATTTTGAAGAATCGGGGTTTTGAAGAAGATCGGCCTAATTTATTTTTACTGATCTAATTATGTAACAGGAGCACCGGCCAATTTGCTCAAGTCCCAAAATGAATGGATTCCGAAATTTGAAAATTTTCAGCAAGTTCACAGCAGTGGGACTAGCAGCATGGGCTGGTGGAATGTTGAGTGAACGTTATAGACAATCAAAGTCGGACACGGAAGCTATATTTGACCGATTTATTGTACACGCTGCCAAAAGTTTTGGGGGTGGAGACTACCATGGCAAATCATCTGTGGTACCATTTGAAGATCAAAGCTCGACAATGGACTGGGAGAAGAGCACGATAGTAACAGAAAAGTCAGCCAGAGTATCACAGGTTGGAAATCGTTACTTGCTTGATACGATTGATACTAATTAGGCTGTGTTACGTGACTAATGAGGGTAATTTTGTTAATGTTGATGAAACCTGCTTTCTTCATTTAGATAATGCGATTTGGATTCCCTGATTTGAGCAATATTATTACCTATGACGACTTTGTCATTTCTTACGATAAAAGGAATAGAGTCCCCTACTGGGTGTTTGAACATCTGACCAGAGAAAACGTTAAATTCAACGAATCTGTAGACCGCGCCAAGTGCGACTTTTTTGAAGAACAATCTATACACAAGTTCTTCAGGGCCACTAATCAGGACTACAAGGGCAGTGGTTACGACAGAGGCCATTTAGCTGCGGCAGGAAATCATCGGAAATGCCAAGAACATATGTCTCAAACTTTTACACTTAGCAATATGAGTCCTCAGGTGGGCAAGGGATTCAACCGCGATTCTTGGAACCGGCTAGAGAAATATGTTCGTGGTCTCACTAAGATTTACAAAAACTTATATGTATGCACTGGTCCATTATATTTACCAAAGTAAGTTTTTGTTACAATGTATCTGTTCTACATTACATTGTTTTTGCTCCGTTTGACTTCAATTTGTTATTGTTGAATGAAATCTTAGACGGGAACAGAACGGAAAGCTGTACGTGAAGTACGAAGTCATAGGACCGAATCATGTTGCAGTGCCTACGCACTTTTTTAAGGTTGTCTTAGGCGAGTTGGACAACGGTGCTCTAGAGCTGGAAACGTATGTCATGCCTAACGCGCCAATCGGCGATGATGTGCCTTTGACCTCTTTTTTGGTACTTTCACAACATTTTACTAAGTTTTTTTTAAATATGAATGACCTAGTTATATATGCATTTATTTGCACTGGTTCCTTCAATATTGATATAAATCCGCACAGGTACCGTTGGAAGCCGTCGAAAAAGGAGCTGGGCTTCTATTTTTCGATAAAATTGACAAAAAGAAATTACGATATCCTAATCCGGATGGCAGGAAGCGGGGCTAGCCTTGCCAGCTGTGGAACTAGTCAATCAATATTGTTAATTGCCACTAAATTGTGGATATGAATGTGATCATAGTTTATTTTGTTTTTATTTGTGCCATGACCGGCTTCCTCGTGTGTTGGGGCAGGATAAATATTCTGAGTATTTTAAAATGTAACTTATTGAAAGTCCTGGAAATATTTGCAGGATTATTTGGATCCTTCTAATACTTTAATAGAAGCTATAAAAGTTACTATCAAGAAGTTATTTCTCAAAACTTTTCAAGCTCAGCCGATTGAGTAAACTGTAAGCTCATGATTCTGGACAGAATTAGTAAACTTTTTTAATATGACATTTGGATACTTTGGACTGTTGCTTTTATCGTTGTGACAGGCATTACGGCAAAACATTGTAATTTGATTGTAAACTGCTCTACTTATTTTCATAAATCCAAGAATGTTTGATCGTTTGGTTGAGCAGAACAGCCAGTTGAAAATCTAGTATGTTATGATTTTTGGGAATTGGTACCCCATTCGTAACAAACTAGTATGGAAGCACGCTTGCGACATCTATGTTTTTGTTTTTCTTAATTCTCACAAATAGATCATATGCCGTGAGAAGAAACTGAGTTTCAAAGCTATTCTTGGGTTAACTGCTCTGCGCGTTTAGATCACTGGAATTGTGAAGTTCGAAATCATTTGCGGCATCGTAATTTAATGAGTAGTTTCTGGTAAGTAATATCTAAAGCAATGGAGGATACCAATTGGAACTGCAAGAAGCTATATCTGAATGTGGCTTTATTAAACTCAAATGATCATTCGAATAATCAGTTTGATATCCAGTAATTTTGATTTGTATTTTCTTGGTATTTGCAGGACTATCACACGTTATTTCGTTCACAAATATCTACAGTGCGCACCAGCTAGGGATTTTAACATCTTTGCGGTATCTACGACTTTGGAGGATAATCCGTTGGGTTAACTGTTAGCGCAGCCTTGAAAACGTGTGCTTAACAGTACAAGAGTTGCGTGGAAGTCGTTTGGTTAGCCATCATATGACACCAGAATGGCTGCTTCGCATGGCCGAGAATACATTCAAAGATTATTGACAGCCGTAATAAGCAGAGAAGGATTCGATAAATGCCTTCGCAACGTTAAAGTGCTTGCTGCAGGAAATGGACATGTAAGTGCAACAATGAAGGTCGAGAAGGAACACACGAACAAGGGGCAAATGCTCCACGGTGGAATGGCGACAACCCTTGTAGACGTAATTTCAGGCCTTGCAATAATGACCATACCTGACCATAGTGCTTCAGGGGTCAGTCTGAACTTGAACATTTCATTCTTGAAAGCGATACCGGAAGGTCAGGAAATCCTCATTAAGGCATCAACAGATCGTGTTGGACGCCGGATTGCATTTCTCTCTGTAGATATAATTGACAAGGCTAATGGCCAAAATTTGCGTCAAAGGAAGCCATACTAAATATTTAGGTGGGTAAAGCTTAAAAAGGCACAAAATAAATAATTCGTTAGGAAAGAGTTGTTAGAAAGTTAAGGTAATTAGCATTCTTTGGCTTACGAACTGAAACAGAGTTGCTGAGCACTAGATGGCTTTTAGCTGTTTGTGACCGGCACCGGCAGTCTGTATAATATAATACTATAATCAAACATTATGAAGGTAGACTGTTTCGTAAATAATAACATGGCGAGTTTCCTTGAAGGACCCCTGCTGTGCCAGTGCAGTGCGAACTAAACCGAATGGAGCTAATTTCGTTGGCCAATAATCAACTACCTTATAGTCAGTATCAAGGTGCCCCAAGACATAACTGACTGAGTATCAGTGAAGCTTGGTAAAATAAAAGATGTGTTTCGCAAAGCTTTATCGTTCGTGTTACACATAATTTTATAAGTAAATGAAAGCCTAATTTTCACAACAAACACTCAAAACTTGTTTTTATTCGCACACTTTGGCGCACTCACGACACGACAACTATCATATGGTTAAATCAGGTTGCTTAAAACTTTTTATCGGGGTAAAAAACTTGTACTTAATGGTTACAGTTGCCTTTCATGAATTTGTGTTGTACATTCTTCCTCTTTAAAGTTAAAATGTAAGAGTTTTAGAGTTTTTTAACACGCTCGATATGATGCTACGCTACGACTTCTAGGACTGACTGAGGCTTCCAACCTTCTGACGAAAATAACAATTTTCATGTTATCTACAACTACGATATCTAGTAGCGTAGTTAACAAATTTTAAGGAACGCAGTCATGAGTCAATGAGTTTTTATGTAGTAATAATTCAAGTTCATGAGCGAATAACTCACAGATTCGACAAGAAAATCCACATAGTTGAGCTTAGCGGATGTATAGTCTGCCGAAAGCGACAAGCAAGAATGCTGCTAACGACTTGTTCTCATGAAGGCGTTAGATTAAGGTACAGTCAGGACATTAACGGAAACTGTCTTAAGATCGAATTCACACATCAGTATAATACAAATTACAACAATTGCTGTCGTCAGCTCACGCGTCCTTGAGTTGTGCTGATGTTGCATGGAACATTGCCAGTTATAACTAACAATGAAACGTACAGCATCAATGATTGAACGATCCGCGGTAAACTGCTATCAGGTATTAGATAATGTACTACAGTTACACATTACATGCTCACAAGTAAGATACTTAACGCACACAATTCGCATACCCCTACTCTGAAATAATTCTGCTACTAACGACGCTTTCTCAAAGTACGAATTCACAATACTTACAAATTATTTGCATTAAATATATTGAATTTGAAGAACTTAACCTGCTTCACAGTTGACTGGTAGCCAAATAATAAGTGGCGTTAATTGTAGCTGCAGTAGATCGCAAAATATACTCTACATACTAGTTTGTACATTCGAGGTAGGAGCGTAATCCAACAAAGTGCTACATTATTTTGTTGTTGATGGCTTTGAGCCTTTCTACAATGCAGGAAGCCGATATTCGGGCCTCAGCATCCTGATCCCAAGAATCTTTCATAGCTTCCGCTAGGACTGCCAGACCACTGTGACTCATCCAGTCATTACGAATAGTAGGACGCTTTCTCTGAGTCACAACAACTTCCTGCATTTCTTCTAGTGTTGGTTGTTGCCCAACAAACTCTTCAAACGGTAACCTGTAGTCTCCAACGGGACCCTAAGAAAAAATTTAAGATGTTAGAGCCATGGCCAATCACAAGATTTACTTAAACCATGTAGAATGCTTCCTCATGAACATATTCACGTACCTGCTGAGCACTACAACGGGAGGCCAGTTCCCACAGAACGAGCCCACAAGCGTACATATCAATTCTTTGAAAGCTGTCACGAGTGAAGCTAACTGCGCCCTCTAAAACTTCCGGGGCCATATATCTTCGTGTGCCAACCTGGCCATGACAGGTACCTACTGGTTTGTTAGGGTGAAAGATATGGGCAAGCCCAAAATCTGTCACGCAAGCTGTTAGATCTGGTCTGAGCAAGACGTTTTTAGATTTAAAATCCCTGTGTGCTACTGCAGCTTTGTATCCTTTGCTTCCACCGTCCAGCTCCTCGTGCAAAAACGCCAAGCCGTTACACATGGTGATAGCAATTTTCAGAAGCTCGGTCCACCTCAGTGTGTTACCCTTTACAATAAAGTCAACCTTTCAATGAACGCCAATCATGAATGAAACAAAAAAATTTTCTACAAAAGCTCAAGAAAGCTTACGATTAACAGTCATACTAACTTCAACATTTAAGATTATGTTAACTTGGTACCATCTTACCTTGAGATAATCGTACAAAGACCCATGCTCTAAAAACTCGGTCACAAGCCAGAGCTGTAGATTGTCTCCCTCAAGCTGCTGACGGGCGCAAATAAACCGCAAAATCCACTCACAGTCAGCCATGAGAGGTAAGGAATAGATGTCTTGCTCAAGCTTCCATGATGCTTTTTCCCTCAATGGTAAGATTTTGACGGCAACATAGTTATTGTGCCCCGCCATTGATGCCTTCCAAACTTTTCCAAATCGCCCCGAAGCTTTTACCTCAACCAGGGTTATGGACAGAGCTGCAAAAATAACATGATCGTATGATTCAGCATTGTCATTCAGCTGCACCCACATTTGATCAATTTTGTATGTTAAATCAATTATTTTGGGCCACGATAACATGGGGAATATAAACTTACTTTGACAACTATCTGACTTATCCAAAAGAATTTTCTCTTCATCCGTGATCTGCGAAACGGATGTGCTCATTGGCTTGCTTAAAAATCTTTTTCTCAGAAAAAACGCTCCAGTTACAAAAAACACACCAAACATCGGAATAAGAATGAAGACCAAAAGGGATGATGAGCTCGAACGGAATGGCACCGCAGTTTGTGCTGATCATAAATCATAGGAACAAAGTTCATTATAAGTTTTGATAACCTTTTTTGCACCCACTATGCTTATTTCGATCAAACGATCAAATTATAACTTTCTCACGTTTCACGGTTGTAGTTGTCGACTCAGGCACCCAGCTGTAATCCTGGTTACAGTAATCCTTGGAGCAACAGCAGTAAAATGTGACTGAGTTTGATGATTTCTTAGACCCGTAGTCTCTCGCAGTGCAGTTTTCATGTTGCTTGCACCCTTTGTTGTTTAAGAAACATCCCTTATAAATTAAAGTTTCCTGAGTAGAGTTGTGGAGTTTGTTCCATGCAGCGAAGCAACTGTACGTTGAAGAAGAGTTGTTGTCACCACAGTACATGGTTTTTTCCACATCGCGGCAGTTTTCTGGATTCCCAGCACATTCCGTAATATTATAATACGAACAGTTAAGTCCGTAAGCGCCAGAAAAACCTGCAAACAAGGCATGCCATGTCAACGATGTAGTGAATTTCCCCACGACAAAACGGGCTGAGGTCACTATCAATGATGGACCGAGGGAAGTTTCAATTGTATCTTTCACAGATTTAAGCTTTAAGGCACTCACCAAAGCTCAGAATGCATATCAAATGCCAGTAGTAGTGGACCGATAGCCTCATTATGATGCAACGGCGTTCAGTCAATTGACTTCGTTTAAAAGCAAAGTAATATTATAATACGAACAGTTAAGTCCGTAAGCGCCAGAAAAACCTGCAAACAAGGCATGCCATGTCAACGATGTAGTGAATTTCCCCACGACAAAACGGGCTGAGCTAACTATCAATGATAGACCGAGGGAAGTTTCAATCGTATCTTTCACAGATTTAAGCTTAAAGGCACTCACCAAAGCTCAGAATGCATATCAAATGCCAGTAGTAGTGGACCGATAGCCTCATTATGATGCAACGGCGTTCAGTCAATTGACTTCGTTTAAAAGCAAGAACTATAATTTCTGTAAAGCGTGGAGTTTACATTTGGGCAGTCCGCCTTGTCATTCAACAAGAATTACAGTCTTGCAAAATCAGTGGAATCTTCGGACGCTGTCCTGAGTTTCGTAAGCGCAATAATGCCTTAGTCGTCGATCGTAACACGAGGTTCCGAACCAAATCCCAGTTACGGGACACACGATACCGGTAGTAGCTTTCCTATTAGCAACATCGTTCCCATCTTACCAAGGTCCGGATTTCCACCGTCCAGGTTCGAACTAAAAGCCAAATACAGAACATGTGACATTAATACTTAGTTCTGACACAAAGTGTTGTAACTAAGAAGGACAGCCTAGCGCCTAGCATTAAAATACCTAATAGCTATCGCTCCACCAACTCAAGCTACAACACAACGAATCCAACATAGCAGTTCAGTCTTATCGTTCATTCTAAGTAGCTAAAGCACATTCTCCTGTGTTGTCAGTAAGTAAATCCTCAATTCATGTCTCATCATCCACCGTTGGTTTTGATCCATGACCACTTGTATCAGTCGCTAAAGTCAAGAGATTCCCTTCAAATTGATCTCTATATCATTCGTTTTATCACCAACCGCCGTTTGTAATAACGGCCTATCCTTCGAATCACCATTGCAGATACACTAAATTGCACTTCTCTTCTCAATCAACATCTAAAAGCGAGCAATTTCAATTAATTCAGTACCAGAAACAGCTATAGCACAGGTCAAATGCAATTGACAGGTGTACTTTTGTCACGAGAATTGCTCAGGTCAGATAAGTTTCGCAAAATCTTGATCTCAACTTAACTCAACGCACTGAATCAACACCAACTTAAACAACTGTTTTTCCTCCCCCCTCCCCGATAATTCTCTACGCACACAATCCGTGCACTGTAAACTGTAAAAAACTTCCGTAACAAAATTACACTTACCTATCCGAATTTACAATCACAATGCGAGAATAATAAGGAAAATGCTATACTAATAAAATATGTAAAATTCCGAATTTACGGATAATCACTTAAGTTAAAGGAAAATTTTGACATGTTAATTGTTTACCACATACCAGGACTTGCGAATCCTTCCCTTCCTCAATATAGCAGGAACTGGTGGTTATGCTTTGTAGCGAACACTGACAGTTGGAAAGTAATCATCAGAGTAACAGCCACTAACTAATTTTAAATAAAAAAACAGGAAATTATTTAACTACGACACGACAATAGCACTATTTTCTTAATAACAATAATAATCACCACTTGAACAACTCCGTAAAGTTCACGAACCTATCCTTCTGGACAATAACAGAACACATACGAGTAAACGGAGTACATTACACACACATACACAGAGAGCTCTCTCTTCCTTCACTCCACTTCCACTCTCATCTCGCACAGCCCGTGCTTCAACTCGTGTTTTCCCCACGAAAGAAATCTGACAACGCTTTGTTTTCAGCCTGCGCTCTCAACGCTCACGTACATACGGCCCTACGTGGGCTGATCGAAGGTCGTACAAGATCGAGGTGCGTAAAAGCAATTCATTCCTTGAGTCAGGCTGCTTTGACGAATATGCTAAAAAGCCTTGCGGCAATGTGTCTACAGTGTTGCCTCATCGTGCTCACATTATGATTCTAAGACTACTGCGTATTTTACACTTTTTCATATCTTCAGTTTAACTCAATGAGGATCCACAATAAAGAAGCCGTGCAGAAATGTTTAGGTACCTCTTCCTATGCAGTGCGTATGAGCGGCTACGGGCATAGAGAGCAAACTGCATAATGCTAAAATAAGGCATCGCATCGTATGTACTGCTTGGCTCTTGCTCTCTGAAAGGATGCGGTTCTCAAGAACCTGATCCTGGTCTTGAGAAATGGAGGTGAAGGGACGCCATCTCGTATGGGCTTCCTCATTTGACACGCACAAAGGATTTTACAAAGGTGAATCTTGAGATGAGAGGCGCTTCCAAGGGCTAAAATATCCCTTGGGCAAACTTCCGTGATTGTAAAGCAGAAGATTGAAAACTCCAGTAACAGCCATTGGCAGAATAATGGATGTAGGCAATGGCAATTGAACACCTACGTGCACTACTTACTTTCTTCGCCCGTACCGTAAGCCTTTTTAGTTTGGTTAGTCATGCATATTTTATTTCGCAATCTTTCGCCTACTTTCGCCAATATGCCCTTTACCTGTTTCTGTTTGTGTAAAGACAGAAGTAGGTTCATACGCACAAGAAGCTCGTACGTGCACATTGAGGATTGGACCTTCACTTTCATCTACATGCTTACTTCGATTGCTTTTCCCCTCACCCTTTCAATAAACCAGGTACAAGATGCGAAATTGGTTCCGTAGCATTGGTGATTTCATTTTCATTCCCACAAGGCTGTAGCCGAGGATTATGAAATCCTTCGCAATTTTTCTCTATACGTTTCTTTTCACATGTTCAAGAGTGTTATACCTCCTTCTCCTGCCACACCGATCCAAGCTATGATGAGATGAACCACGTAAAAACAATTCTGCTGATGAGAGGAAACGGTTTTTTATGATTTTATGCATTAATGATTCTGTATTCTCAGCTTCAAGTCGTAAAATTCAAAACAATTATTTTTTAGCCTGGGAACTAACGACAATTGGTTACAAAGACGGCAGTGCGATCCTTGTAATTGTGATGCTTATGCACCTTGCCTCGTAAGGGTTTACTGTAACTTCAACATTGCTGACGCTGACGATGCTATATTAACACTGGCATTGTTTACACACTCGGTGGAATTGCTTGTGGCGATAAAATTACTTGCATCGACATGGGATGCGAATAGTTGAACGTCGAACCGATTTCTGCTTCCATATACCTTCCAGATACCAGAACGTGATTACTAATCCTTGTTTACAGTTGGAAACTGAAGACGTGCCATGTTGATCTGACTGAGGTCGTTCCTTGCTCCTGCTTTACTGCTCTTAAATTATGATGCTAAAGCAGTTTTAATTGTCAGAATGAATCCCTCAGGAAATTAGTGCAATGAAGTATGAAACCACGAGGGTCCAAAAAGCAACCCAGTGCTGTAGATGAACACCAAGGCGTTGACAATGATGGCCGTGTTTAGAGTCAACAAGCTCATAAACAACGCTAGAAGAAAATTTTGAGTGCTGGGAGATTAAAAGAGATTTATCTAATCTCACGCAGAGCATTTGCTGTAAGAATCATCTATGCTGAAGCTCAAGTACCTCTATTTATAAATTATGCAGACGCGTTATTGGTCAGTGTAAATGTAGAATGCCAGAATTTAGATTAGCATTAGCAGATTTTATGGCTCTATGGTTGATTTAATAATTGTGTGAGAAAATTGCACGATTATGGTGAATAAATTGCACACAGCTCGCTTTTACAAGTTGCACCTGGATCCAGAAGTATGCATAATTGAGAAAGAGTTGAATGAGAATTGCAAAAGTTTGTGGGAATTTCATCACTTGTGTATTCAAGCTGTATACCTTCTATCAATTCAACTCATCTGCAACTTTGGCATATGGGCAATCAGGTTCACTACTTCTCAGATGATGTCAACATTGCCTCCATGCATGTATCGTGAGGCTTGGAAAACACGCGAAATGGTTTAAAACGATACGGATGAATGAAGAAGTTCATAATGTGCATTGCAGTGAAAATCGCGACTGCTCTTTTAGGTTCAACGTGGGTGTCACAATTCCGGGATTAAATTCCGAAGGAAAAATTGCTGGAGGCGTGATGTTGAGCATCCTTTGAACTTATGTATGCACACCTGCACAAAAGCGAAGTAGGTCATGGTGACAAACTTTGGAGAACGACCACAAGCGGATGAAATTACCTCTCATACATGTGAACTTCTGTCGTAACGGGACGTCTCAGTGCTCAAAGCAACCGTATGACGCAAACAGATATTTGCAAAGTTTCCTTGTTTTTAATGCTTCGAGGAAATGTGACTTGGACGAGGTTCGGGCTGGTTGAAAAAGGAAGATAAGAGAATAACAGTCAGCCATGAGCTGGTATTGTGCAACTGACGACCACTGGCACTGACCTTCAGACGGACCGCTTTACAGAAGATTGACTTGTGGCTCTGGATTTGCGGATGAGATGCACTACACACATCAATTCTCATCGATCCTAAGGTTAAGTGTATCTGAACTGAATCGACGTCAGGGCAGTACTGTACATGATGTAGCCAGTTAACGCAGAGTGCTGTACTGCGCTTCCTCTGTGAGAATGAAACGTTCTAAACTGGAGAGCAATACTCCGTGAAACTGGAGAACTAGTGTCGCGGAGCGACTTGTCAAACTTATTTTGATGAGATTCCA
>VRMD01000300.1:0-30133 GCA_009872375.1 Sminthurides bifidus
CATGCTACTCATGAACGCTAGCCATCAGATCCAGCTGTCATCTTCGAAGAAAAAATAGATCAGTTGATCAGTACCACCCCTTAACCGTTGTGTTTTTATGACAATTGATGAATAACAGAAAGATGCTGTGTTGATATTTTTGTAACAATATAAGAGCTTTATAGTGTTGTCTATTTTGAAGTACTTGGAGTCAAAATAAAGCTTGTGACTTTCTTCTGCATGTATGTAACTACATACCGTTGGTAAAAACTGATAAATTGTCTTCAATTTTATATTACAGAAAGGAAAAGTCGGAGAATGGGTGAGGCACCTGAGCTCATCGGGAAAGGAGTATTATTATAACGTTAATACCCATGCATCCCAGTGGGAAAAACCTAGAGAATGGATAGAACATGAGAAGCGATTTGGATTAGTTCCTAGCCAGCCATCTTCGTCTTCCTCGAAACCAACTCATCACGCATCTCATCAAAGTCAGTCTCATCAGCAACAATCTCACGCCCATCAGCACCAAGAGCGAGATCGTCAGGTGGAAGTTCAAAGAGATCGATACAGTGGAAGTTCGCATCATTATGGAAGTGGAACTGCAAATCATTCCGGGAATAGTTACCCTGTTGCTTCGTCGACATCCTCATCGCACTCCCATCATCCGCATGTCCCGTCAACTTCCTCCCATCCAGTGTCGCACCAGCATGGTCATGGGCATAGTCATAGTCATGGCCATCATTCCCAACCTTCCTTAAATAATTCTATGTCTCAGCAGCACGCTCGTCATCACGACGGATACCATGACAGGCCTCATCTAAGTTATGGGCACAGCAGTCATGCCGTTTCTTCTTCTGGGGTTCACGGAAGTCAACTAGGACATTCCAAATCCGTTCATGAAAATACTCCTTCTTCCAGCAAAAGTAACATGCTTGGAGGTCGAGACATAAGAAAAGCTTCTGAAGATCATAATGCCGAAGATATGGACATATCCCCTAATGAAAATACCTTTTCCCCTGCGTCTATAGATTCAAAGACTTTATCCAGTGTTATTACTAGTACGTCACAGCAACATATGGAGCCTATAAAAGATGACATAAAATCATCAGATAGAACTAAAGCTAATAATGGTATTCGAGAACGAGAGCGGGAGAGAGATCGTGACAGAGACAGGGACCGCGATCGTGACAGAGAACGGGACCGTGAACGCGACCGTGACAGAGATCGAGACCGTGATCGTGACAGGGATAGAGATCGAAATTCTAGGGAAAACGATAGGGGTAGAAGGGATGGTGAAAGGGGACGTACCCGTGACAGAGATCATAGATCTGGTGACTCTGAGCGTTCGCGGTCGCATTTAAGGGACGAAAGATCTCAAAGTCCATGGGATAGAGAATGGGACTCCCGAGCGGCGTAAGTTACCAATACGTAGTGCAAACATGTGTCGACGTTTTCCTGCGATTACAATATTGCGAACAACTTTTTTTGCAGAGGACGGTGATGACGTTAAAGTAGGGTCGGGACAAAACTCAATGGGGAGACTGGCATCGCTCGGCACGGAATCTGAAACATCTGTGCTAGCGCCTTTGCCTCCATCTTATGCTCTGTATTATAGAGAAGATCTCGTCGCTCACAGTAAAAAATTTGCTCGGCGATGCCGCCGAACGTCAGGTAAAACCTTTATGTCCTAGCTGAGTTAAACTGATTTTGTGTATGCTTGGTGAGCACTTTATGGCGTTCATCAATTAATGAAAAAATTATTTGCTTCCTACAGGCATCTAAACTAGGAGAAGAGCTTATGACAACCAGTGCAATACAGCTTTCAAGAGTATCTACAGAGTTGAAAATGGCACGCAGTTTAGTACGGTTAACGGATATTCAAGCAACCTTACAGGAACAACGAATACTATTCTTGCGGGAGCAAATCAGAAGTTTAGAAGAAAGTGACAAGGATAACTCAGTGATGCTTGGTGTAGATACGACGGACTAAATGAAAAACTATTTACAGGTGGTTTTAACGCATTGTGTAGACTGCAAAAGCTATCTTTGAGCTAATGTCTAACTGTGAGCCAATTGAGATAATGTAAAAAAAGAAGTTAATGCTGGCGCCGGTAAATGACGTAAGTGGCAGCCAGAATGTTTGTATTCGGACGGAAGAGCTGTTGGAGTATCTATCTGCGCCACGCTGTTGTAATGACAAGAGATAGTAAGTGCATAAGCCGCCCGGGGTCCATTATTGGCGATTCGACTGATAATTATTCCAGCAAAACCTGTTTTTACTGTAGCGGCTAAAATTTGTGGAAACCTTTGTCAAAAATGTTTTTTTGAAACTCATTTTCAATGAGGCAAAGACTGAACTTGTGGAGTTTGTAGCTTATGCGAAAATCTGAACATTCATAATGTACTGCTATTTCACAGTCCTCAATGCCTTTATGAATTGGACTTTTAAAGCACAACATGTTACCCGCTAGTGCTTTTAGGGTAGTAAATGTTTGCACGAATGCGAGACCGGGTTTTAGTAGGTTGATCCTGCTCACATGACGATAAGGTTATCCAAGTTTGTACAAATTCAAGGTTGCACATGTTTTGGAATGAACGTTAGTGTTTTTATAATTATTGTGTAAGTAGTTATACCAGGCGTTCCATTACGTTACTTACTTGTAGCAATAAATAAATAACTGTTGCTACCAACTGATAGATTTTGTTGTGTTTAAAATTCGAAGACATTATACATGGCTACAGCTTCTTGCGCACAGTACTGCAATGTTGTCTGTTGCTTAACATTTTCAGGCTTTAAAACTTGGATTTGCAGAAGAGCCTATAATTCCTAGACTTGGTTCATATTTTCTTCTATATGTATGCCGTGGCGCCTAAGATTGTATCGCGGACTCCATCGTCATTGCAAACAAGTGCATAAGTTTAGCGTCCACTAAATTGTGACTTCATCCGGTTCTGATTTACTGAGATAGATTCAGGGAGGATTTGTGTTCTTTATGTAAGCGTACATTGTACACTCGGTAAAGACTGCATCTTGCAGTAGTCTTCTAGCTCTATCCCACGCAGAGAGCTTGTTCAGTGTCATGCAGTAGTGAGATTCCACATGCACAAACCAGGAGAAAGGAGTGCCGTCTATGTCTTTAACGAAAAAGATGCCCGTAGTAGCTTTCAGTGGATACAAGGTGAAAGTCGGTCGGCTTGCAAGAATTAAGGTGACGCATTTTTCTTCCGGGATTTTAGAATGGAAGCGGACATCCGGTAAATCTCATCTTTGTACCAATTAATTTTCCGCGAATCGTATCTCCAGTGGTACCGCAGACTGACACTCCGGCAAAAAAAATTCAAGTCATCTATAGTCAGCACTTTTAGCATGAAATCCAGGTGAAGCCTTCCAATCGACTTGAGGCTGCAAAAATTGTGTTCAGTGTTCTTCTCATTCAAGTTGCTCGTTAGTAAGTAGGCAATCAGTGGAAAAAAGATTCCTTACTACGAAAAATGGTAAGCTATTAGCTCATACTGAGGTTTTCTTGGGTAAGTATTACATATGCAAGAATTGATTATAGCGTCCAATAATTTACAAATGTGCGAATTTCACCAGTGAAAAACAATGCTGGAAAAAATTGACGAAAGCTTCCTTTGTTACAAATTGCATGTTGTATAAGCTGCGAATGCAGCTTTAGTATTGAGCCATTCAATACTACTACGTTAATTTCTGGGCTATTGCTTTATCTTAACATGTTCGAAAGCCTTGTAGGTGATGATAGTTCTCAGAGCTTCTGATGGAGCTACCTGATCATTACTTGCCATAAGGTCATGAGCCGTTTCGAGGCTTTGCGAGGGACAGAGCCGCTAATAGACTTGCAAGAAACGTAAGGAAAGGAAGCGTGAGTTATTTTTGACGATGAACGCAGATGGAACGTAAATCTTTTGTTGTAACATGTACTGCACTTTCCGTCACTCCCTCAGGCTCTTTTTTGTCACTTCATCCCCCTAGCACTATAATTGTTGTTAGTAGGTGCTGGGAGCGGTCATGAACCTTTCGCTTCTAATGTCTCGGCAATCAACATTCAAAGGTCTCACACCTGTTATTTACTATTTCAGCATCGTTTCGCATATCTGTGTAGATCAATCATACTTTTCGTTACCTAGACGATAATACGGAATTTAGGGCCGAGCTGAAATCTGAGTTTTGCGATTAAATCTCCGAAGCTGGTCGTATTTTTTTTTTGGAATGTTGATTCAAATTGATTGTTATCGAAACTTTTTCTTCAATCCTCCAAGAGAAGAGACTCTTTCTTTGTAGCGAAAACATTTGCGTTCAAGTTCTAGGCCATGGCAAAATATAAAGTTGCGAATTCCTCCGGATGAACAGCATATTTGAATGAACTACGTGAGAAATGGTTGTATGCAATGAGGGAGGAGGAAGAAAAATAGGATCTGTAGATCTTATTGAATGAAAGAATTATTCGAGAAGAAGGATGATGCACAACTGTAGGGGCTTTGAGAGAACTGACTCATGTAAATGAATTTCTAAGCTAATAAGTGAAGATGATCGTCATCATCACCGGGAAACGATTAGCGAAGACGCGATGTACTAAGAAGAGCACGGTGGTGGTGGCGTGTACATCCTTGAGAGAATCGGCTCTGATCTGTGACTAAATTGTTATGTCGCATGAGAGAATGTGCAGAGACTTTACTGCTTACAGAATTCCCTTGTTTACATGATGCAGAAGCAAAAAGCAAAGCATTCGAGTAGGAAGCAGAGCTATCCGTTTGCCAAGGCTGAGTCAAGTGACGGAGTAGCTCGAGTTTAGTCCCTCTTCCGAATTAGTTGGTATAGAATGACGTAAGCGAGACACACGGTGAATGCACTGCATAACTCTGGTAGTGTGAGCAGGATTTCTCACAGTCAATGTTCATTTCCACATTTTCTGCGAAGGTGCAGTGAAATTGCGAAATTTTCACGTGATTTCACAAACAATTCAGTGCATACACTCAAGGGCTGGCTTGCATCTTACGAGTGGAGTAGTTTCGCAAAACTGGACTTGGCATCAGGTACGGTGAAAATGTAAATTACATTGCTGATTCGCAGTTAGAAAGACGAAAGAGATGCTTTTGCAGTGTTTTTCTCACGATCAGGTTTTTTTTTGTAAAGAAAGAGCCGTTGTAAAAATTGAAAGCCGTGGCCCTTAAATTGCAGTGCTTTTAAGGAACTGTAAGATTATAGAGAGTGTGGGTGGGGAAAGTGAGATATGAAGTAAAGGGAGGTCCTTGTTGTCACACATTTTGTATGAGAATTCATTTTTGCCTCGTCGATTAAGCTTACATCAGTAAAATTAGAGTTGAGAAGCGGAAGGCAAACCGACAGAAGCTGTCTCAAGTTTAAGCTTGTGCTCTAAGGAGAAAAAAGCCCTTGGATACTTAACCAGGTTTCGAGAAGTGGGTAGAGCTGTGAGACTCTACGATTGCAGCGTTCGTGTACTGGGACTTGTTGGAAATTGTAACTGTGTCATTGTTGCTTCTGTATGAATTTGAGTGACTATTTTTAACTTTTTGTAGGACTCTAAGAAACAAGCCATGACGGGAAAACCGCCTCCGGTGCCAAAGCCCACCACATTACAGTTTCGGGATAACGAGAATAATAATGTGACGGAAAATTTCGGATTATCAAACGTTAATGTGCAAACTGGCGTGTGGAGGGATATAGCTCCGCTGAGGATCAAGACGACTCCGTTCCAGAATGATTACGTCATAACGGGTAACACTCTCGGCCAGGGTATTAACGGCAGAGTGGTGGAATGTACCGGGAAAGTGAACAGGGAGAAATATGCTTTAAAAGTGCTAAAAGACAGTCCCAAGGCCAGGAGAGAAGTGGAGCTGCACTGGAAAGCTAGCGGGTGCAAAAATATAGTTTCCATTGTTGACGTGTACCAGAACACTTTCAAAAATCATCCCAGCCTTTTAGTCGTCATGGAATGCATGGAAGGAGGCGAACTTTTTGAGCGAATACAGGACCGAGCGGAAGGAGCTTTCACGGAGAGAGAAGCGGCTGCTATCATGCGAGAGATTTGCATTGCCATAAAGTATCTTCATGATATGAACATCGCTCACCGCGACGTGAAGCCCGAAAATCTTTTGTACACTTACAAAGGTCCTGGAGCAATTTTGAAACTGACGGATTTTGGATTCGCCAAGGAGACGCTGTCCCTCCAGGCACTTCAGACACCGTGCTACACACCGTACTACGCTGCGCCAGAAGTCCTCGGCCCGGAAAAATACGATAAATATTGCGACATTTGGTCGCTAGGTGTGATCATGTACATCCTGCTTTGTGGTTATCCGCCGTTTTACAGCAACCAGGGCTTAGCGATCTCTCCAGGCATGAAGACTCGGATTAGGTCTGGCCAATACGACTTTCCTAATCCAGAGTGGCAGGATGTGTCCCAAGACGCCAAAGATCTTATTAAGGGAATGCTGTGCACCGACCCGGAGAAACGGCTAACCATCAGTCAAGTCATAAACAATCGATGGGTTTCCAGATTCTCAGAAGTTCCGCAAACTCCACTACATACCAAACGAGTGCTCAAGGAGGAGGAAAGTGCTTGGCCGGAAGTACAAGATGAAATGATGAGATCATTAGCCACCCTCAGAGTAGACTATGATATTGTTCCTATCAAGAACTTGGACAACTCAAATAATGCACTGCTAAATAAGAGACGAAAGCAGAAAAACGAATCATAGGTCTATGTAGGGCGTACTATCGTAGTCAACTAATTCGAAACTAACTTAAAGTTCTTGTAGGGAAATTAGAGACAGAGCGGAAAAACAATGAGTTCCAGCGAAGAACAGTTTGGCAACGAAAGAATGTTGCGTGGCAATAGTAATTGACCTTTGTTGTGCAAGCGCGGCGTTAACTGATGTGTGTCAATGATTTGCCTTAACTAATGTAGATTTACACGGGATTGAGTACATATTGCTGTTATTACATTACACTTGGCCAGAGTTTATACTAGTGCCTCGACTTGTTTCAGCTGTAATTTAGCTTTCACGTAATGGTGCTGATATTGCTACACGAAGCATTCACGATGTGATTTTAAATGTTTTCATTCAGATTAAGTTCAAAGATAACGTCACAAATGCCAAAGCAACGGTCACGATTGCTTTTTCGACAAAGTTCGAATAATGCGTATTCAATTACAGAGCTCCGTCCTCGTCATGTTATAATTTTGTTAGCAGGCTAGCTAATTGCACAATATGAGTATGTATATTTTGATGAAGCAACCATGTGTTCTAACTGCCTCCAAAGTTTCTAACTGTCGTTATCATTAGCCTATGTTTATAAGTTATTGCTTGCAGACAACTGTAACTTTGGTAAACTTTTATTTACTCTTGAAAATAACTAATACTTACTGTCCTGCTGGAACCTAACATGAACTTAAAAGGGCCTGAGAATTTGAAAAAAGGTACTAGCGAACATTTTCCATACAAATTTAGTCTAAGGAAATGCATCCATGGTAACTTTACGTACCTGGTGGAAAATGTCGGTATCAGAAGAACTAAAGTTAGTACATATCAGAGCATTTGAAAAACAAGAAATAAAACCAGTCTATTCAATTCTTAAAGGTACAACAGAGCAACAATATCTATTTTCTTAATACTCTATCTTAACAATTATTCACGATACACTTAAACAGCTTTCGTTAGCGAGGATACCCTCATCATGATTAAAAAATTATCATCCTCTACAACCAATTTCAAAGGGTAGGGATGGTCATAACTTTTGCACAGTCAGAGCCTGTGAAATGTGAAATCTAACACGAACTTCCGTACGTTACTCGTACTTATGGAATGCATCTAGTCTAACTTCTCGTAATTTACAGTCTGGCAAAAGTTTTACACCAATGACTAAGATTGGTAGCACTACTTTAAAGAATATTTTTTCTCATATCTTGTCTTCATAGTTGATACTTGATAATTCAATGTTGGATACAGCCTTAACTTTAGCTTCCAAGGAACTAAATTAGTTATAGACTGCATTCCTTGCTGCATACAATTCGGCTTTGGCCTTCAATTCTGCTTGATGGAACTTAGTATGGTGATGTAACGAGCCCTTCTTCATAAATGAAGCTCCACATATTTTGCAAGAATACGGCCCTCCCGACTCGTGACAACGGATGTGATTTAGCAGGGTGGCTTGGTTCTCAAAAACTTGATCGCAGCAGGGACAAGCCAGTGGGCCATTATCATCATGATTCTTTAAATGCGCCTTGAGACCACTTAGCTGAGAGAAGGATTTGGCACAGACTTGACAAGTATAGGGTTTATCACCTGAGTGGACTCTCTCGTGGCTGCTCAACTCGCATTTGGTAAAGAAAGCCTTCTCACAGTTTTTGCATTTGTAAGGTCGAACTCCGGAGTGCATTCGCAAATGATGCTTCAGGTTTTGATTTTGAGCAAATTTCTTCCCACACAACTCGCACGTGAACGGTTTCTCTCCAGTGTGTATACGCCGATGATCCTTCAAATGACCACTTTGTGAAAAGGATTTGCCGCAAATGTCACAAGTGTATCCTTTGTTACCCGTGTGTGTTCTAAGGTGTAACTTAAATCCGTACTTGGTGAAATACACTTTATGGCACACCCTGCATTCATAAGAGTCTGACGAGCCCAAAGAATTTGACTCCTGCATCAAGTATTCGTCTATGGAAGTTGACCTCCCGTTCTCCAGCTTTATCTTCACAGGTTGACCCTTGCCATTCACATGGACTACCGCAGTCACGTCCGACCCGCCGTTCAAAACGAGACCATTGCCTTTCAGAGAATTATTCTCTACTGGTTCTTGCTTGATTCCAAGGACCTGGTTCATATCCGTAGTTCCATTTGGAGTTGGCATCGATTTCGATCTGGCTCGCAGCAAGTTGTTGGACTTTTTCTTGGAGTCATTCCTCTCGCTAGTACTGAGTGGATGGGCCCCAAAAATGTAAAATCCATCCACACAAACAGGTATGTGAGTATTATAGGACTTCTTAGAATAGAATGGCCGTCCACATTCGTTGCATGTTATGAAATTCTCAGACTTTGTACTAATCTCTGCAAACTGAGAATCATCATCTTCTTCCTCTTCACGTACAGCTGACAGCAGTGGAGAACCATTCATCCATTGAGGAAAGTAATACAAGTTTTGCGGGAGAGCCATTTCTGATTCTTACAACTACAAAAGTAAAGATTCCATCAAAGTTATTACCTGGCCATTGCAAAAATTATGTAAAACGTAAAAATGTTGGTTAACTTACCTTCGTTTTCAGTCAACAGCGATTCCGGTTTTCAATGCCAGGGGAGAGCAGGAAATGCTAAAACGTAAATGCTGCAAATGAAATCACATTCATATTGTTTTAACACAGGAACAAATCCATAGACGTAATCAAAAAATCTACAAATATCTTCAGAGTAGTAGATTTAGAGGAAGAGTACCCGCCAAGTAAACGCACCTTTCTCATGCAGTCCTTGCCCAAGATTACAACCTTAAGATGAGTATCACAGTAAGACGCCACCAATAGCTATCTGTCTGAAACCAGTTAAATAATTTGCTGACAATGCACGCTAATTATGCTGGAAGGAATTCCCGATGTCGTCAAAATATTAAAATCAGGTTATTCTTATCATTTCAGCCTAGGTTTACGCTTCGGAGCTAATAATTTTGTCGACCAACAGTGTATATATAATAGCTCACAATGAGTTTCTTCAACAGACGATCAGTCAACATGCAAACACACTAAATTTAAACAAGACATTAGTAACTCTGTTATCTCACCTCTAACAACGTGGACGAACTGCTTGGCCGCAGCGAAACTGCCCGAATGACTGATGCTGGCAAAACGTTAAAACGTATGAGCCACACGGATGTACACAAACTGCACATTAATGCATACCAGTACACAGCGCTTATGATGAGTCCCTGCAAACGTAAATCTATGACAAAGCATGGGATTCCAGAGAGCAGGTCTCCATGCCTAATCACATGATTTAAACGCTGAAAGCGTCGTAATTAAACTTATTGTGAAAAACTTTGATTTTGTGCTCACTTCATGCTGCTTTCCATTTATCTCCAGCAGCAGCACATGCAAGTCGGCTACTGAATCACTGGAAAAACGCTGCTACTTAACTCCGTGCTTTGAGGACCATCACATGCATACGAGCCCCATATGCAGGCGCGCACAACTCCGCAGCACTATAGATATATGAGTGATATCGTGGATTACGCACAAACATACCAGCTTGTTTGAAAACTTGGGCATATCCCGCGACTCTAAAAGACCTTGAAGCGCTTCAATGACCAAACAATAGATGGTGCTAGATCATGCACTCAAAACGTTGATGGAAAATTGTCATGAACTCATCAGTCAAACGTTTTTACGCTTCCAGTTCCACGAAAGAAAAACGTTTGTGGAAAAATCTGGTGTTCTCAAACATTTGCATTTGATACTATGGACGTACAAACAAGGACAACAAAGATAATTGTAATACATAGATCCAAATGAGATGTACATAATGCCACTTGACTAGAATTAGGACCTGAGAAAGGAGTGTATCCCTTTACAATTTTTATGACCTCTTTTCTGTCACTGTAATCGCATGACTTCACAGAATTTTTGCACCGGAAGAATGATCCGTAGGAAGTTTCCATGGAATCCAAAGAGAAGAGTGCAAGTACCTGCAAACGTTCCAGCCTTTGACCTTTTGATTTGAATACTTGGAGTCGCAGTAGTTTTTGTCTACGTAACTTGCAATTTGTAACCAGATATAGTCTATGCATCAGCTTATGTTAGATATGGGACATCGCTCTTTCATAATGCAGAGAGCTGGAGTGCACCTCAAGTTGTGAGGTGTCAAATATGTGTCGCATTCAGGTTTCCAGATCCTCACTTCCCTCAACCGCTCTGCAGGTGTGCCCCATTTCGCCAGCTTACTCCCGAGATGAAGGCTAGATGAAAAGCTTGAATATGAGCTATAAAAAGTTTTTAATGTTCTTTCAGAATCTAGGTTTGTAAAGGCGGGTCGGGTCCAAGGAAAGAATATTCTTTTCATGTGAGACGATGTAAAAGAGAAAAGCACTATACAAATGTACATAATTTGGATGAAAAGTTGTAAGTATGCAAGGGTACGCCTGCCATGTACATAATCCAGATTTGAGCCAAGGACGGAAGGTGAATCTGTCCGGCTCTCCCTTCTTTTTCTTTCAAAGTCACCCTCTCTTTTTGTGCATAACGCGTAGCACCATCAAGTTCGGAAGGAGATGAAAGTTGATAAAACGCACAAAAGTTAGCTAATGACAAACTGTAGCGCGGAAACACGAACTTGTTGAATGTAGAAAGGCAGCTGGAGAGTCATTGCTCGCAATGTGAAGACGTGACAAAAAAGTTTTGCACAGCAACTGTCGTTATTAATAATTAAGAGACTTATTTGCTAAAAGTGGGAGGGTGGCGTGGACGGGAGCGTAAACCCATGTGAGATGGATGAGTAATAAAAGTAAAGATGAGGACAGAAATAGCAGGTGCGAAAGTAAATTACGAAACGTTAGAGCAACGATATAAATGGAGCTGTCATTTCCGAGCACCGCATCACTGCCTTCTTATTTATTATGCATTTGCAGCTATAGTACTAAAATCCAACGAAATTCACCAAATTCACATGAGACCGTACTTCCGCAGCACTGGCCACCATGCAGGAAAAAGCATAGGTTTCGATCACTCGGTTAAAGCACCTTCATCCACTGGTTAATCTCGTCGGACCTCAAAGTAACCATGACGTTTGACGCAGCCATCGGATCACTCTGAGTTCATTTAGGGTAGAGTTTGCCGAGCCAGATGAAGTAATTAAAGCAACGAAGACAATGTCAACGTCAAGTGCCAGTCAGTGATGAGCTTGAATTCCATGAGGATTCCCAGACTTGTAGCTGTGGTGCGGAAATCATGAGCTGGATTGTTACAGAGTAGCTGTGAGTAGGACTTTCTCCCATACACGGCATGAGAATACTACATTTTACTACTACGGCGCTTTCAGACATGTCATAAGGGTAGCGAGCCTGTGAATAGAATAGATTGCCAGGTGGAGAAAGTTCAGTTGGATTTGGAAGCTTGAGCGGAGAGGTGGATCCTCAGCTTTCTCTCACAGTCGCTGAAAGTGTTGTGAGCACGAGTGCAGTGAACGTGCGACTCGTGTGTGGCAAGTCCCTGGACAGTTCAGTTGGACTTGGAAGCTTGAGCGGAGAGGTGGATCCTCAGCTTTCTCTCACAGTCGCTGAAAGTGTTGTGAGCACGAGTGCAGTGAACGTGCGACTCGTGTGTGGCAAGTCCCTGGACGTGGGGTTGGACGGGGAAAGTGATTTAGGGGGAAATTGACGTTCCAACCTTTCGTGTTAATCTGAGTGAAAGCAGTCAAAGGTAAAAGCTGGGTCAGAACACTGTAGCGTCCTGCTGTGGCAACTCCAAAGACTTGACGGATGGAAATGCAAATGGGAAGTTTGCTACGGTCTTTCCGCTTTCAGTAACGAAGCTCAAGTCATGCAAAGGAGATGTAATGGAGCGAGTTTGAAAAGTTTTGTCTGAAAAACTCGAATGTGCTGTTTCTGGTTGTATTAGTAAGGTGAAAGTTGACATTGATGCCTGTGATACATGTTCAAAGCTGTAGTTGTAGCAGGAACGAGAAGGTAAATAACAGGAGCAACATTCCCATTCACTGGTTGAATTACAATAGCTGGGTCTTGGAGGAACAGTTTTTTCAACAAACCAAATGTTCTGATGCCTGGTTCGTCAGATACGAGCTACAGTGACTCAAAGGTGATGTGACAAGTTTGGTAGAAACAAGAGTATGATAGTTAACATTTTCTGTGAATGCAGTCCCGATTAGAGTGAAAGTTGCAAAGGTGAAGTGCTTCTGGTGTTCAAAACTCATCGTCGTGGTGCCATGTCATTTTCGTTTAATGGCCAATGTGTCATTAATAATCGCGATGTGACCAAAAATGCAACCAACAATAACCAATAACCAACAGCAGAATGATTGATGGCTGGAGGTGCACGCAATCTTTAATAATTGAGTTACCTTTTAATCTATCAAGGTAAACTTATTACTTGGTCTTAATTACGGCTTTTAGAGATTATGCATTCGGCCATGCACAGAGGCACTTTGCTGCAGCGGAAGCTCCGCAAATCTTATTTTGAGTGCAATTAAACTCAATCGTCCATGATACTGCGCATTAATGCGGTCAATTTTCCGTCAGCTTTGACGTATCGTCACTCGTATCCTGAGTCTGCCACTGCGCTGCTACCCAAGCTATGGTCACCGTCAGTGACCACGTAACTCAAGGCTCAAAACGACGGGATATACCGGCTTGATAATATCAGGCTCCTTTTGATAGAGTCTGTTGTAAAAGATGTGTGCATACGAACCGAGTAATTGAACTACTGCAAATAAATCAAAACTTAACAAGACTGCCTGTAAGTTGGCCTCATTTTAAGACGATAACGGGAATTATTATAATGTATACGTAGAAGCTGTGGTAATTACAGCAGGAAATAACGATCAAACTCTTAGGTGAATTGCCTACTTATTTGCTTAAAGCGCATTGTATGAGGCTTCACTTGCTTTCTTCTTGAAGTCAAAATAAGCACAAGTAGCTTAAATCGTAGGAAATCAAACAATAATGTATACGTAGAAGCTGTGGTAATTACAGCAGGAAATAACGATCAAACTCTTAGGTGAATTGCCTACTTATTTGCTTGAAGCGTATTGTATGAGGCTTCACTTGCTTTCTTCTTGAAGTCAAAATAAGCACAAGTAGCTTAAATTGTAGGAAATCAAACGCAAAATGTAAATGTGTGGATTGCGTGCTGAAATTGCCTTATGTGAAAGCTTTGCGGAAGCTAATCTTCTCACACGAGAGGAGTGCAAAATAAATCGTAGGAAATCAAACGCAAAATGTAAATGTGTGGATTGCGTGCCGAAATTGCCTTATGTGAAAGCTTTGCGGAAGCTAATCTTCTCACACGAGAGGAGTGCAAACTTTTTTGTTGCATTTCAACAACTTTTTCAAATTGCAAACGCCATTTCCACCGTGACCGCAGTAGATGAACTCTCCAGGGAAGTTGAAATGGCTGGATGCGTGCCGAATCGAAAGGACCAAAAGTTTCAGTTTATAAATCTTATTGTTCCACCTTTTACAGGCGGAGGAAAGTATGATATATTGCCTTTTGTAACGAATAATTCAAATGGAGACGGTTTGGAACTTGCTCTCCTGGTCCTTTAGGAGAGAAAACTTTGATGAAGAAATGTTGAAATGCCCTGTGCTTAAATCTGACAATATTTTCTCACTTACAGCTCCGTGCAACTCACTACTTGGGCAAGATGTCAATGCTAGTAAGGAAAGGGACGATGTTGCATCGGAACCCATCTCGCCGATCAACAGGTCGTCGCTCCTCAAGGTAAAGAGGATTCATCTCCTCTCAAAGTGTGTCTCGTACGAATACGATTAGCTTCAGCTAACTTAAGTGGAAAGATTTCCTGGCAGTGGCAACGTTTCCTTTGCAACTGATGCGTGTGACTCTAACTGGAAGTTGGGTTTGTGTGAACTACTAGCGGAGCTATTGCATTTACATTTTGGTATACAAACATAGGCTTTTCTTTCCCATATGTAAACTCGAGCTTCTAGTACCTATTAATTAATGCACCTTTGACACTGAAGGAGTGCAGATACTTCAATCACTGTACTAAAATTCCACTTAGTTAAATTGAAACTAGTAAATTAGCGAACCAGGAAAGTAATATGTGAGCTTCACTGTAATAGTAAGAGCCATGTGATGAAACTGAAGCAGGTTAATTGATGCTGGATTGGACACTGGTAGGAAAAGGGAGAGGAATGCTTTAATGAGGTAGAGCTCGTGAATTTCCACCTTAGACCGCATCCAAAGGGCTGACGACTACTACAGCATCGCATCGTGATACCCTTAATGGCAGTGCACAAACGATTGCTGGAATATTTTTCTAGTTTGGAGCCACAAAATCGATCTGCGCCAACATTGGCAGCCGGTTTTTGGAGCTTGGTCTGGTTTTTTACAGCAAAGCGCAAGCAGTAAAGACATGCATTGACGCATTGAAAGAAGCACCCTTGAAATATTTTTGAGGGACTAGTTTTTATGTTCTGTTTTGAGAGCTTGATTAGTTGGATGAGCCACGCCATTATGTGTCAAGGGCTTGTACAAAATTCCGATGTAAGATCGATAAAATATGATAGCGAACTAGCGAAGTAATGTCTTGATGTTGCAACACTTTTGCACGCTGTTACCAAGGAAACGAAGCTTGTTTCTGTGATAAAAATTTACACATGGCGTAAGATGTTGTGCTGCGTGAGGCGTAATTGATCGAATTTTGAATGAACGAACGGCTTTACAGGGGATCTGTATCGCGAAACAAGGGTGAAAACGGGAATGGAGCGGAGGCATCCTCCAGAGACAAGGAGGCTGGAACAAGTGGAAGAAACGGAGCTGAGACTGCAAACTCATTAAAGTCTCCAGATATACGCAGAGGTAAGAGCTAATTCAACATTTGCGATTTTTGCTTCACTTAGCCAGCCGGTAATGTGTTCTTGTTGTGCCCTGGAACCTGAGCTAGATCTCTCATATTTCTCATTACTAACCGAGCAGATTAGTTGGCTAATTAGTTGGAATAGGATGCCTCCAGGTTTTTATACAGCAAAATCGAATCAACTGCGTATACGGGCTAAAAACTCAGTGGTCGTAGGCTGCTGACTGAATTTAATCAAAAATGAAACGCAAGACGTAAGTATATCACAAGATAAAATCCACGGAGGGAAGAAAATATGTGCATATTTCATGAATTGAATGCCTTTTTCCTTGTGTGTCAAGTAGACCGTGCTATTATCCGCCTTTGCTGAAGTTAATGACTAGCATAACAGGTGAAGGAAGGGCAGGAGAGATGGAAAAGAAATCATTCTTGGAAAAAGCTTAAGACAGTCTGGGAATCAAGATACATAATTTCATGGAACTTTCATTCATTTACAAAACTTGCTTCAAGGAGAAATTATTGAGCAAGTTAATAACGAGTTATTGATTTTGCATTGGTAAAGACTTCGTAATGAACAATCAAGCTCTTCCATGACTCGTAGAACAGATGAATGACTTCTTAAACCCAACTGATGATGCTTTAATTCTAACGGGTAATGACCTTACAAATATGAGACAGCTGTTGAATTCAGTTCAAAGCACACTAATGCATTTCTGAATGATATTGTCTTGCGTCCGCTTGAATAATTTTCTCAGCATGAGTCGTCCGTCTTGTTGATCATGTTCCTTAAGTGCTGCTATGGCGTGTAAATACAAGAAGGTTAGGGGTTACGGACTGTCTGATCAAACAGTTTGGAGAGAATGTTAAAATTTTTCGTTTTAACTCTTGAAAGACAAAGGTCACGTTTGAAAATGTCAGAAACTCTAAAGAGTCTAAGCGTTAGACGAGCTCGTTTAATAGAGCTCATTCATTGCAAATTCATTCTTTACTTTACTCTCAATGCTCCTTTAGAAACTTTGTTGCAATAGCAGTGGTAAATAGTAATGGGGGTGTTGGCAAATTTGAAGGCGTAATTGACACTTCATATCCGACGAAAGACTAGTAAGGTCAAACATTTCCAGGTATGGAGTAGAGTGCTAGGACTGACATTTCCATGCAGTTATAATAGCCTACATGACGCTTGAACGACGGTCAACATGATAAAATAAAGAAGCTTTTAACAGCTACTACCACGGTGAAAGCTTTTGCAGCTGATCCTACTCCAATCTTGCTTAGTGAATTGCGAGTAATTTCAATCCAGTGACCGTTCAACACTGAGCCAACTTAGAATTTCATATAGAAGTGGCGCAAAGAGCTCACTCTTGTTGTCCATAAAGTAAGCCAAAGTCCATGGTAACAGTAACTTTAAATATTTAAAGCTCTGTAGTCATGGTAACAACTGCACTACCAGTTCAAGATCATGACCAGCTGCTCGAAGTTCAGCTTGAAATAGCTAACAGCATGGAGGGCCTCAAGTTGGACTTGAGGTAGTTCCTTGGAGCATTTCCCATTCTTTCATGCACGCGTTTATGACTATAAGAGCAAGCTTAAGATTGAGAAGTCAAGATAACGGCTTACATTTATCAGTTGGTACATACATTTTGACATGGATAATTTTCATATTATTACAGGAAGCCGTGCAGCAGGGAGCAGAAACGAAATAAATACGTGTGGTACCAATTTATCTTCAAAAACCGGGGACGCGAATTCCGGGTCACCGGAAAACGATTCTCGAAGAACCAGCAGCTGTACCTCTCAGGTAAGTCCGTCTCACCGTCAGTCTCGCATCTCTCAAATTGAGGAAGGAATCTGTCGCGTAGGTAGGATAGACGCAAGAATTTTCATCCCTACAAAAGCTCGTACATATTCATTCCTGTGTTTCGTGGTAAACCACAAGCTTTTATCAATCAGGACGATGTCAGAAAGGAATTGTACGGCAAACTGTATTTGGCGAACGGTTCAGGTCAACAGGACAAAGATTTTGTGTGTTCACAATAGGTACACGTGAATAAAAGATCACCGCACTCACTCAAATCAAGTCTGATGCAGCCACATCATAGATGTCGAGGCATTCTCGGCACTTTCTATTACCAGCCCAGTTGTGACGCATTCTAGATCCGTGCAGGCATGACAAATATTCAGTCACTCACCATAACCACGAAGAGTAAAAATGGAGGCGGATGCATATAGCTAGGATGCTTTAATGCTTTCACCAGAAAGTAGAATCCTGTAACAATTTCGCTTCCGTATGAATTTTACCTGAAATGCTGTGCGAGCCAAAGATCTTGTTTGTTGATGAAGGTGGAATGATACTGAATATTGAATTCGTAACACACAATCAGGCTTCAGTCTCTTGGAGCAGGACCCGCACATTTTCCAACGGCCTCCCTCGGGTCTCAAAACCGATGAAATTGAAAAGGTAGACGCAGAAATCTGCGTATAAACATTTGCAACTACGTGCCTCTTGTGGACATGAAATCCCGAGATTTGCCTCTGTGAGACTACCACGAAGAAATTTCCAACAGAATCAAAATTGCAGACTGTAAGGATCTACGGAGATTTGTCTCAAAGTCTGAAAGAAAAAAAAACGTATTAAGCGCAGAATCTGAGTCGAATTGAAAGTTACTGTAGCCAATGTCGTTGCATCGTAGATCAAAAGTTGTGGCATAACCATTTTTTTTTAGCTCAGCTGAATCCAGGATAAATTGACTGAACGAGTTCAAAAGTCCTCCGACGCAGTTGTACCGGTCGGATTCTTATGTAAAAGAGTGAGTCTGAGATAAGCAACGAGACGCTGAGGGTGTTTATATTTATACAGCATACAGCAAGGAGCGTATGTAGCTGAAAACTTGTCTGGGTGAAAGCAGGAGATGGATCGTTCTGTCTGAAGAGCACTAGAAAGTGGGTAACACGGTGAAAAATCGCCTCGGGAAAGGTAAACAGTCAGTGATAAGAACTGTTGCCTTTGTACGCTCTCAAAGGAAAGGATGAAAGTCAAATGAAATCCTACTCATGCTTTACATCGTAATCAAAACGAAACAACAAAACCTTTCCTTTAGAAGTCCATGCTGTATTGAATGCTTAAAAGTTCAGCTGAGGCACAAAATAGAGTTATTTCTCAACCTGCAGTTCGGAAGAGGATACAACATTTCAGAGAAGTCATTTGAAAAAGTTAAACATTAAGCGGGAAGAGAGGAGGAGGAGGAGGAATTCCCAAATGAGCTTGATTGCTTCTGCCTGCTACCCCGTGGCAAAAGTCATGGAGAGGCAATCAGGAAATCGAATGTGGTAGACGCAACGCAGTGCATTCACGATTACATTTTAATTTGACGCTTATTTTCAGATATCTGGCGATGAGAGAAGACAGTTGTACAGGTACTCAAAATTCGCTTACGAGTCGAGGGAATACGGCTCGATCCTGAGTCAAATCCGAGAGGCGGATATCGAATCGGGGACCGGGTGGACTTTCACCAAGAAATTCTTTTGCATATTATGGAAATCAGGTAAATTGAGTCCTTTTTACTAACTTTTTCGTAAAATGCATCTTCTGCAAACAACGCCAGGGCTACCATGCTTACGATTGTGGCAGTGGCAGCATAACCATGGATTCAACTCAAGCAAAGAAGGAGAAATTATGCACAGACAAATAGATAAATTATTCGCAAAAAAGCGTCGGAATGGTAACAGACGCGGTCTGATCTGAAAACAAGTTTAGAGTTGATGCTAATTTGTGCATACAGTAACGTTTTATTCACGTCTACCTATGTCTTTGGCAGAATTGGCGAAGTTTTCACTTAATCTTTAATATGGAAGAGGCTGCGAGTCTCCTCGTACCGAGCAGCATGTGCTGCGAATTTCATTTCCAGAGGGAAGCTTTCCCTATAAGCCGCAAAAACGACCGGTTCGGTATCCAAGTTGGATTTTTTGCAAGTTTGCTAATATTTTTCTATTGGTGTTGTACTATTGCAGCCTTAGCTACTGTTCTCCTTGTGATTTTAACAATTTTACCAATCTCAATGGCTTTCATAGGTGAGTTTTTCCATTACTCTTTTATGTCTGTTTATCGTATGATGATAATAAGAGCCATAAACAAGAGAAATACGGTTGAATTATTCACAACGGGGGCAAAAGAGATGGGAAGAATTGTCTTTATTGTTCGCCTGTAATGAAGATAATCCTCGAAAAGCCGAGAAACGATTTCTAGAGCTTTGGCAAAAAAAAACCTACGGGAAATTGGATGGCCGGATGAAATTTTTTTCTTAAGAGTAGAAATGCTAGACCAAACTGACAGTCTGGTATACAGAGACAGTCGGTAAATGTAAGCGGGCATGTAATGTATCCAGGGTTCATTTTGCGTCGGATGAGAAAAGAAAAAATGTATACGTTTACAAATTCCTTCAATGACATCGAGCGCAGCAACGGCATTCACTTTTCTCCCTCCAACAAACCCATTACCTTTCTCTAAAAGAGTAACAAGTCCATTTGATGGATGCTGTTGTGGGTACTTGCGGCTACGTAATTGAAATATTAGAGGGAAGGTAGCAGGCAGGCCAACTTACGTCATGTAACAAAAGGAGAGGAAAGTAAGACGAGAGGAGGCAAACCTTGAGGGAGATTTCGTAAAAAGAAAATGAAGACAGGAGTGGTACAGTGACCTGGATTTCAAGTCCGAATTCCTTGCTATTATGTCGCCATGTCAGGAAATGGGAATTGAAGATGTCCCTCTCAGGTGTAGCTTTCATTTGGAGAAAGGCAGACTGTTTCCTCGGGTGAAAGGCAGTGGGAAGACGAGAAAAGGACGAATCTGGTTCAAAAAATGAGTGCAAATATACAACTGGAGTTAAGAATGAACCGCACTAAAAGAGGATTCTCAAGCACATGCCCTCTTGCAGGAGAATGATGCTACTCAACTGTGACATGAGGGAACAAAACCAGGAATGAGAACATGCATTCTTCTATAGGGATTCAGAAACAACTTAATTTCAACGTAAACAAACCGCTTGCGATACACAACCTTATGTACCCGAGTACTCGACAGCTTTTACTTGGAAGAGGAACTTCTAGAGTCAAACAACTGCTGGGTTCCAATGGAGCCCCCCCCCCCACGCTAGAGTCGTCGCCAGTTTTCACTTGGCTCAAAACTTGTGCATTAGGGACTAAACAGCATATGATGGCGTTGTTGACAATAAGGTTACACTTTTAAAGGACAACTGAAGGACGAGGAAGAAAGAGATGGCTTGGTGGAAACTCCTGCTCATAGAATTATGAATGAGAATCCCGGCCAGCATAAATGCTGGAGTACGAGCATGAAACAAATAGAATTACAGGTGTAAGAGCACAAGGCAAAAAGATAGCTTGCTGCAGCCCCGTGGGACTTAAATTTATTCGGCATCGCTGACTCTCGCTATAATAAAAGAACTAAGAAGATAAAAAGCTATATTTCTGAGAGAAACAAGCAGATGAGGTCTCCGAAAGAAAGAGCATTAATCATACTATCGGTATCTTACCAACCGCCAGAGCTTCAGGCTACACGAATATTAGGTACTGCAGTAATTCAGTTAACCAGCCTGGCATCAATTCAAAATTTAAAGCCAGGGTCATAAACCAGACTCTGTGCAATAATGATGACCCCGAAAACGTTGAGACTTTCACCCGGTCACGTTATCCTCCATGAAGCATTTACTCCATACTTTCTAGTTTCTGCTCGCCATTGCTTGAAATCGCCTTGCAGTTATCGTAAATACCTATGGCGTATATACGTACATTGCTATCCTCTTTGAGTCAGCTTGAGTGAAGGAGTCCAGGCCAATTTTCAAGTGAAAGTGACCCCGCTTAATTGATACTGGCAGCGGAGAAGGCGCAGTGGCTGGCATTATCGTTGATCACACCCGAGGCCAGGATGAATTTCTTGCGGGGAAAGGAGCTCGCGGAATAAAATAAATCTTTTGTGGGCAATGGCCTCCGCTGTCAGATACTCAAGTCTCAAGGAGCGCAAATTGGTCCCTGAACACCTTTTCGAAACACGCATTTCCCCTCGGCCCGCAAATAAAATGATGCAGTAAATATGAATTTGAGTTAATTCTAAAGAAGATATTCTACTCTTGTTGCGGCATTGATAAAGCTTCCAAGGAATCGTCTACAAGCGATCTGTATCAAAAGAAGTGCTTGGGCTTGTAGTCATGACTACGCCGAGAGATTTAAAATTATGGTTGTAATTTACCCACAGGAACTAAGTACCTTCATGACTGCCCCATTCAACCCACTCTACCAATATATTTTCTTATCGGAGGATTCAGTGGGATTGTTGCACTAATTTGGGTCACATATACACAGGTGAGTGAATTAAATGTAAAGGTGAACTTTCCGATTGCAATTTGGCCGTCCCAGCTCAAACTTTTGTGGTCGTGAGCTTCATGTTCACTCTAATAAAACTGTCACGAGCGTAGCACTAGATAATGTCGTAGCCGAAAGTACTAGACGGTCGGTAGCGGTAGGCTTGATTGAAGTTTTATATAAAGTCTGCATTTAACTCGTACACCTTCTTTAAGGGATGTAGACAGGTGGTACTACAAACCATAACCAATGTCTCGAAAAATAGATCCCGATAGTAAACGCCATGAGCATAAAGCAATATTTACGACGGCAAGCGAAATGTGTAACTGGGGATGCATCATTGGCTCAGACGAGTAGAATATGGAAGGAGTGACACACCTCCTAACAAATGAGACAAGATGGAAAAACTTGTGTCAAACATTGAAATAACAGGTGCAAGTAATCACAAGTAATGGAGCCCAAAAGCCACCTCCGAGTAAGTACATTGTACTTGGAGTAATGGCTAAGATTTACGTTAGTATGCTTGCAGCATGGAATGTGGGGGGTGAAAGCGGTGTGGTTTGTTATTGGTGCTTCAATGTGGATTGAAGAATGCTATGTGACTTATGACGAGGTGAGCGGTGCAAGTGAAGCACAAGTTACAAAGCCGTGCCGAAGAAAGTAGCAGATGAAAAGAAAGTGGCTGAAACAGTTTCTCACTTGACCGAAGTAAGGCTACAAATACGGCGAATAAAATACTCAAGAAAGTTTTGGTGCTGATGCTAGCCACGATTACGACTGCAGGGGCGGAATAAAAGTACGAAAGTCGTAGAGCCATAAAATAAGTAGAGTCAAAAACAGTAATGGTAGGCCTCAAATGGAATAAATTATGCTAATTTTACAATAGGTTGAGATTACATTCCTGCTCTAAGTTCTTGTACACATACAAGGCGAGGGTGAAAGCCTGTAAGCGCTATTCACATGCTAACAAGCCAGGCATAGAAAATAATGAAGCTAGAAGGCGGATTTGCAGATAGAAATAACAATGGAAAGTGTACTCACGAACCGGAGTGCAAGACGAGGCAGACGACACTTTTGCACTAGGTTAGGCTACCCGATGGAAGTTGAAAGGGAGAGGGGTGAGTTTTCCTTACAATGACAATAACACCCGATTTTTAAGCAATATACATACGAATCTAAATTCCAAATCTATCCAATGGTTTGTGTACCATGTACACCACATAGATGCAAGAACACGTGCCGTGGCAAAGTCTTGTGAAGGATGCAAAAAGTTTGTCCCAAAAGAAGGCAAATAGGGAACCATTCTTCTGTCAACAGAGCAGAGAGAGTTTTTCTAACGACCTGATTTTTGAAGACAGCATCTCAAAGGTGTGGAGAAAAGCTACAGCTGGGACGGGGATAAAGTCGGATTGATTTCTAGACTTGTGGAAGCTTGATCATTCCATTTCTGAACCATTCTTTGTTTGCAGGTTCAGTCAAGACAGTATGAGCGGTGCGAGGCATCCTTTTTCGAAGAAGACGTTTTGCTGGGATCAAATAGTTTACGGATAATGCAGTGGGCGTTGTGCTTATTTTGGATCGTTTGGTTTGGATTTGGACATTCGTGGATTCGAGGACTGATGGGACCGGATGGAAAGCCGCCACAATTTGTCTCCACTCTGGAGTCTCCTAATGGCTGGTGCTCCAAGGAATTGTACATGTTCTCCTATGCTCACCTGTACATCGTTTATGGAATCGCAGGCACTGCGGCTCTCATGTGGATTGCCTGCTTGCTTGTTGCCACCATTCGAAGCTACACTCACGGAGCCAAATGAACTGGCGTGCAACAGAGTTGAATTGGATGACCTGGCGGCGGCTATAATGCATACAAATTCGTCGTTTGTCCTTCTCGTAAACAAACTGTGTGCCTGAGCGCAAATTCAGTGTTTTGTGCCCGAATCCGTGTGAAAATTGTGAGTGAATGGCAGTACTTTGTGGCATACACGCCTTTGCAGTGAAATTCACAACATTTCATCCTCTTCAATGGAAGCAATGACGCTAAAAGCACAGAGGAAACGCACAATTTTCCAACTTATTCAAGCATGACCTAACCAGAATAGGAGAATGGATGGTCGGACAAGTTTCCAACCCTGAATTCGCAGATCAAAATTCGCCCAAGTTGTAACAGCCGACAGTGACTTGAAGGAGAGAGCAACACGTTACAACAGCCAAAATAAGCTCGATAAGCTAAACGGCTGGGGAAACTGACCATGTGGCCACAAAATAAAACCATCACCTATTGATTGACAGGCGGTAGCCGTGGAACTCTATTATTCAAAAGTGTGCGGTATGACTCCTCTCCCACTTTCACCGTCCCTTCCGCTCCTACCACACACACACATTGCTTTAGCTCATTTGCCCAGAGGGCTGTCAATAGACGGAGAAAGCAGGGCAAGAACTGCTGCTTGGCAAACAGTTGTTTCACACGTTCAAACTTTTTGTTCGCGACTCCGCCCCTCCTTGGACATGACTTTGCACGGAATTGCACGTATTTAATTAAACGAGAAACAAAACACATGGCCCGTACCTGCTGAATGCTCCTTAAGCGCTCAGAAGACAACTTACAAATAGCCGTTGTCCTATCACCTTACCAATAGTCCATTTTATCTTGATTCCAATATGCGACTTCACTACAGTCATAATTATGCTAAACCGGTACTTAACCCAGGCCTAAGTTTCCTACATCTACTAACCATTATTTACTCTGATAACAGTGATCCAGGATAGTTCACAATTCACAATTAGTCCTAATGATGTTTTGCTTGAGCGCGGGTTAAATTTGTTCAGTTTGTTGATAAAGGCGAGGGAATGGTTCCCAACGCATGTTCAGCGCTTCATACCATGCAAAGGAATTCACTTGTATTATTCCTGGAGTGAAAAAGCCGATTAATCAAGAACAGGGGCTAACCAACAACTGTGTACCAGGCAAATCGGTTGTACAGGACGTATAAGGCGAAAGGGAGAAATGGAAGAAAAGTTTTCGCCGAGCTCCTAGCATTCCCGAGTCCGAACTTTTTGTCGAGCGAATTAAACTGATCCTAATCTTTTTGGCTATGCGGTTTACGGACTTCTTGATGTCGCAGTAAGTGAAAAGGTAACCCTGTATTTCGCTCCGGGATAGTCGTGAGCACATGTATATTACCTTCCCGTTGAACCGTACATGGTAATTTTCGCCACACCACCTTACTCTTCAGCCATTGCAGGAGTTGTGGGACACAAAGCTGGTTATTCGCGACCAATTTTTTTCCATTGGTGCAATGAAAATGGTGCTTTTAACGTATTTTGTCCAGACACATCTGTTTCTGAATATTCACTGAGTTATTTCTATTCTGAGCGGCGGAAGCTAAATCACTTCCGGTTCACCATATAATCGTCAGAGGTAAACACTTTCTGATCGATAAATCACAGCATTAATGGTACTGTCACCCCGAAGAATGGTCTACAGACCTAAGCAAAAATCAATGTAGTGGACAGTACCACAATCCGATAAGAAACAGAATCGCATTTCATTCTCGCATCTAATGGAAGAGCAGATTGGATAGTATTTTAGTCGTTGGAAGTTTTTTCTTTAAAAAAGGTACTAGTGGTATCGTTTACAGATAGCACGCTACCATAAATACCTTCAAAGTTATAGCCTATCAGGATCCACTATGACATTACACATATTGTTAGCTTTACTTAAGCATAATTATATCTCAATTACTCGAATGAACTTATGGACAGAAATTATAAGCTGTAAACGGTAAAAGCCAAACGCCATTTGCACATCTCATATCATAATACACCTGAGGATATGTGCGTATGCCACTGGAATATTGAATTTGTAGTTGTCATCAGTTACATATCTGTACAATACGACTTACTATCACTTGGCTCTAACCTATTAACCTTGACCAATGATTGAGGCGACAATCACTCCCTAGGATTATGAAGCATGGAATTGATTATGTTCTACGTATGTTTGATTGCAAAACATTTTATTATGTATTACCTCGTGGCAAATGCAATTTCGAAGTTGCTTGGCTTACCTGTGCTGATTGCACTCCATACCTGTTGTAATGAATACTTTATTCTGGATGAATCAATTCAAGCGCATACATACATTCTTACTATTGTTTCTACTTGAGTCAGTTGTCTCAATCCCAACTTTTGCACTTACACTTTCAAAATATTCCGAATTTCCACAATAGCATTTCATCTTTCGCACTTCTACTCAATGCGACAATGCCTTGAACACACTAAGTGAGAACGAACTTCAGTATCCTTAAGGGTATGCTGTAGTTAAACAGAATAGAAGAATTCAGGTTTGGAAACCCCATGTAAAACATTAATCTGAAAAATAAGTACCTCCATGAGAATTAAATGTACTTGACTCGGTACACATGTAGGACATTAGGAAAGTTTCCAAAGACCATTTAAAATTAATTGCTGTGTCTTACCTCTGAATTTACTTGCTCTTCTTGGAAAGTCGACCCGTAAGTGTGTCTTATCCATAAAACTTTTACTACCTGATAGCTTTACATATAGAGTTACTCTCAAATAGCTGTTATTACTTGTTTCAAAGCATAAATTCATGTACTCAATTACTCTAATGTTAGATGTAAAAGTATGGTGAAAGAGATTGAGCAATTTACTCTGTTGAAATAAAGCACAGCCCAACTATCCATGTCGTCAAATCCTTAACTCTGCAACGTGTGAAAATTGTCATATTTTGTAAAAAATCCGAACCGATAACGCCGAGCTCCACCTGACCATTTAACTTTTACGACTTACACTTTCGACCGCTTGACGCTCGGACATTTGAAGACCTAGTTGACGGTTATTTGAAACTGTTTACCTTGACAAAAACAATGTTGCAACGGATTCTTGAAATTCACAACCCTTTACGTCCCACAGACCTCCAAAGGTCAGGGCGTCAAGTCATCACGGCCTGCTCAAGCATGAAGTTTTGAAGAGGGTTGAGATACAATTGTGCATTAGCAGAGCCCTCTTTTCTTACACCGTAGTAAAAGGCAATTATTCTCTTTTCTAGTAGGAAGAAGATCTTTTCCTTCGCCTATAGCAGTATATGCATCCATTTGTCTTTCGTTTACTAAACTAATAAATGGGTATTTGTAATGTCTATTGATTTTTTTCACCTAATACCAGACTACAAGCGAATTTCCTGCCTACAATAGTAACTAGTTCAGTTACTTCATTGAGCAAAGAGCAGCTCCTACTAGTAAAAATAAGACTCGAACCCACCAACATTTTTATGATAACATCGTTAGAGGCTTCTGGTTACAAACGAGTAACTTTTTTACCCCGCTTTTTATTCACAGAAACAAAAGCAAGTTATAGCTTACACGGATGAAAAAAAGAGGTAGGAGAAAAAATACGAGCGAAGCGAATCCACATTATTGTCATACCTAGTGAATTAAATAACAACTGGACGTACATATTACATGGTCATGAAAGTATAAAAAGCCGGAGCAGGAGCGCAAAAGGAACGCACTCACCCAAGGATGATCGTACTAGGTACAGAAGGACGGCGGCGTACATTGTTGCTCCAAGTTGAGGGATTAGGAGAGAAAGTACGCAGCCGGCGGTGGTGAAAATATAATGAGGTTTGTGCACGGAGGGAAAACGTTGTCGAGCCAGTAGGGCTTAATATCCTGCATTCTGAATGCCATTTCATGGTCGATACACTTTTCTGGGTGAAATTCTTTAACAGGATCAGTCACACTATCAGGGATTTAAGCTTTATTGGAAGACGATAAATTATTCATCTGATTTTGTTTGCTCAGGAACCTAGGCAAAGCTACGGAGCAGACGGCAGGAGCTTTTGCCAACTCGGGTTCGAGTTCGTGCACTTTTTGTCTCGATTCAAAAAACTCTCAAACTCACAACAACTCGCTACCAAAGGCGTTGATCCCTCCAACCCTAAACGGTGATAAATTACGGGTAGAACAGTACTACGTATACAATTACAGCCGGTAATATTTTTTAAATACATGACGTCCGATCGAAGAAGCATGGAACTGGAAAAAGCTCACCTACAGCGAATCTGAAGGCAGCGAAGGCTGATTGCTTAAAACAACACAAGGATTTTGCAGAAAAGTTGCTGATTCCGTTGAACAGTTGATCGATTTGGGTTATTTGACATTCGCTTTTGGATTTCAAGCAGAAATTCTTCATTCCTCACGTTCCTGATTCGCCAACCATGGGAAAGTCAGCAAGCGTCTCAATGTCAGCAAAGTTATTTATACGTCTCACGTGTAATGAGAGCAGTGACGTAGTTTCTGTTCGTGATAGGTAGTAGAAAACCTCGTCGCAGAACTTGAGTCAAGGGACACATTCCCTGCAAGTTAGGAGACGTTGATAAAATTAGAGGCGATTTTACCACAACACGGTGCTCTACACCGTCAGCGTTTCTGCGGCTAAAAGGTTCCAATCACTCTAAATCTATGCTCGCTAATTAGAAACGGTTGAATAGGAGTCCATTTACGACCAGTCCCTGGCTTCAGCCAGCTTTTACAGCCTCAGTTATATTTCGTGATTCACAACATTAAAGGTTATGAAGAAACAACGGGCTTGCAACACACCAAGAGTCAGAATGGTAAGGGTACTCTGAAAGAAGAGGTGCGGTAGGAAATAAATTGCTGCCAGCAGAGGGATATGGGTATAAAACAAGCTTGTAGCTTGGAAATAATAGAGTGAAAAGATGCGGATGGAGGGAAATGCATTAGGTGTAGGGAAAAGACGTGAAATTGTTTTTTCATATCGTTATACTCCGGGTGCCGGGCATCTGGCGTAAGCAGGGTGAAATTTTGCGATTCGCTACGATCTGCCGTTCCCTCAGTGGAGTTCAAGTGGGAACGGAGGGTTGGGTGCGGATGCTTGCAATTAATTGGATGGATAGCAAAGATATGAAAGCTAATGAATGAATTGATTGCCGGGATTTGTGCAACAAGGAACGGGCTCGTATGCAAGCCAGGGAAGACACACACATGGTGTCTAATTCCAATTTCATTTCTCCGTATCGCTATCCGGCAATGAATCAGGTCCTTGCTCATGTAGTCCTGCCGGATGAAATACATTACAAGCTGACGGGGAATGAGCAGGGCCAATATTTTGCTTTTGCCTTTATTAATGTGTTATTTATGCGCGTGAAATGATCCTTGCCATACATGTGGCTTGGGAAAAGGAAAAATCGCGTAGAAAATCACGAATTTTTATTAAACGCTGCCATTGAGTCATTGGAGCCAGCTTCTTTTTCATCCTCCGGGATCGAACAAAGCGGGCTGAAACATGGTTCTTTATTGAAAATAAATTCCTTCCTCTCTCTTCCATGATCATGTTCCTAACGTCATTCATAAGCGGCGACTATTGTGCGACAGCGAGTGATTGCGCTTCTGCCTCCATATTTGTACATGTACGAATCACGGCTCAGACTTTAATGTGATGTGACAGGAGACCAGGAGCGGGAAAGGATGTATGTTACTGTAGCACGTCTGGTTGGGATAGGGATGCAAACTTTTCACAATTTGGGATTACAAGGTGAATGATGTGATCATATGGATTTGGGATTCGGGGCGGGCAAATTAAGTGCAGCAAGAGCTTGGAAAGAAGACGATGAATAAAGTGTGAATGATCAAAGTCAATGAAGGGCTTTCACACGCCAAGACGATCATTAATCATAGGGTTTTTAGGAAGGTAGAAGACGAGCCATGAAAACCTCTGTTCACGTCACATTCCAATTGTCACAACATTCAGAAAAGTCAAGTTAGCATAAAATGGGATTCGGATTAGGACTGAATGAAGCTCGAGTGTACACGCGTCCTCAAGTCGTACGTAGCCTGAACGTACTTATCGTCACATGTACTTGGAGGACTTGAAAGGATCAATAGCTGCCACAGTTAAGGAAAGCCGAGAAGCCGGCTCGGTTGTACCCACCACGTATGCTCATTCCGACTAAAATGACACTGAGCTGCTGGTCCTTTAACAAATCACCATTGAATTGAAAGCTTGACACACAGAAGGAATAGATGAGCCTTGGGCGAAAAAAGAACTTCTCGGCTGGCTCACAGCGTACAAACAGAGACGGAACAAAGAGGGCGAACATGAATTAAATATCAACATGCTTTTACAAAACCACTCATGGATGATGATACTCAGTCAGCCGGTT
>VRMD01000301.1:0-30127 GCA_009872375.1 Sminthurides bifidus
GCTCCGTTTTCATTATTTGCTACCATCAGTTGACGTAATTCTGCTCCATCTTCAGACGTTGACGGTGTCGTATGGCGTTAAACCGTTCTGGATTTGATGAGCAGCTTCATTTCTGAAACAGTACAATAATAAGTCAAAAAAACTGCCTCTCTAATTAAAATTAATAAAGCTGAGCGTTAGAAAGCCTCAGGTGCCCCAAATTTCACTTTAGATTATAAAGCCACACCACGTCCTGTGTTCAGACTACCTCCTTAATATGTACAAATGTAATTCACAAGTCACCACATTCACGCGCAATACAATTAGGCCAGCTGAAATGGTGCCGTCTGCCATCATGCGTTAAATTACGGCTGCACAAATGCAATTAATGCAGCCCATTAGAAAAATTTAGGGGAATGACTTACTCTCTCCTGCTAAATCCGTTCACGCAGCATCAAACAAGAAATGGAAACATTAGTTTGGGTTCAAAAAGTGTTCAAAAATGGGAAAACCAGCTGGTTCAAAACTTCTCTCCATAAAGGATAAGAAAAATTAAAAAGGAAAAACAATCAGAAACAAAACTCATGGAAATGTTCAATAACACAATCTTACTTTTCCAGCAGACGCCGCATTTCTTCCGTCTGGCTGGCCAATGGGACTTGTTGACCGCTCGGTCCTCCCATGGAGTTGCGATTCTTGATCAGAGGATCGCGGTCGCATTCAGCCTCAGACATTTCGTTAGACTCCTTAGAATCATTTGCAGAGTTCGTACTCTCATTATGACGAGAATGAGATGGAGTCGAATTAGGAGACGTCCCATCAGTTGGCCGTGGTGGGGGTGGTGGAGGAGGGGATGGGCTCTCCGGGATAGGAACTGCACGCATAGACCCTGATAGAAAAAGCAAAGATTAGTATTCAATCAACTTTTAGCATCAGTTCATTGATTGCAATACCTGACTTACCCATAGACCGACGTCCGAGAGAACCGCGACGATTCGGGCTATTGTATCCGTACTCCTCTTCGATATTTGCAGGATCATCATATTCTGGGGAGAAAACATGGTTCGGTGGGGCAATCATTCCGTTGGGTCCGACAACTCCGCCTCCAGCAACAGAAGAAACAACGCCTGTTCCGACTGGTCCACGTCCATATCTCGTAGTGTTGCTTCCTCGAGGCTAATGGTACAAATTATTTTTAAAAATATTATCATAATCATAACTCCTGTAATTCAATGCATAATTGCACTAGTTGGTTCCAGCTTACAGCAGACTGAGATCCTCCGCGATGATGTCCGTGGCCTGGGGGATGAGGTAAAGTCTGAGCAGCCTTTGCTGGATCCATTTCTTCCCTGAATCCGAGCAAGTGGAAAGTAGCATAGGGGCAAATCTCTTCGTCAGGTCCACCCGGTCCTGGAATCATTAGGGAAAAAAATGAACGACCGTAATCACGTAGGAATTTCATTGCTCAAAGATTCACTATCACCGCATCAGACAATTGACAGATAGAGGCGATCACAAGTTTTGAAGATTTGTAGAGAATGACAGTAGATAATTACAAGAAAGACCTTCTCTCAGCATTGCGATAGTTCACAAAGAGGTTATTCTACAATTGGCAAACTTTCGCCTTTAGTTCGCCACAAAACATGTTTATACCTGGTTAAGCACCAGGTAATTAGCTTCAGGTTAAAGATTCGCAGCAACTTTAACACAACTTGGGTGAATGACAAACTTTCATGGCATACAAGCACACATGCGGCAAGCAAAAGTGCAATATGAGAAGGCACGTCACAACAAGTTTCTTTCTACCACTACAGTAACTACAAGTTAACAAGTAAGTCCCGTTAGTCAAAAATCAGTTCAGCATTTACCACCGTTGGGGGGTCTACTATAAAGTGAGCTATCATCGGATTGAGCATGGGGTGGTACAGGAGGTTGGCCTTCGTAAAAAGTTCCATTAGCGTTAGCCAATTCTTCGTAAGTATGTGGTACACCATTTACAGTCGTTGCAGCGCGTCTAGGGTTCCAAGTCTGCTGACCTATGTTGTTTGTAATTCACATTCAAAGCCAACATTTATAAAAACACATCAAGATACATGCACATGCATTCTGAAATCCAGAAACTCCGTGAAGAAATAAAACTATTCGTATACAAAAGACGTGAGCGACACGTCCAAAACAAATAAATGGTAAAAATATTGCCTCAAGTTGCAAAGTTCTGAAACTCTCAACGATTCACTTTCAGGCTGACAATTTCATTCGAACAAAGGTAATCTGCATCTAACTCTCTATCTCTAGTACTAACTCTAGCATGTGACAACTTTATAAATCTACTTGCTTAAAAATTGATTTGTCATAATTCATTAAAATCATTGAAGTCCGGAGACATTAAACATGTTTTAAGTTAAACTCTCAACGATTCACTTTCAGGCTGACAATTTCATTCGAACAAAGGTAATCTGCATCTAACTCTCTATCTCTAGTACTAACTCTAGCATGTGACAACTTTATAAATCTACTTGCCTAAAAATTGATTTGTCATAATTCATTAAAATCATTGAAGTCCGGAGACATTAAACATGTTTTAAGTTAAATTGTCTAAAACTGAATCATTCAGTACATGACCCGTGATCTTAAAAACATTTTTCAGTTAGACCCAAATACCAGTAATATACCAGTAATTCTATCAAAAACGTACCTCGCTTTAGTCTATCGCAAGTATTGTAGTTTGATCCGGGTACAGGAGGAAGCTTTCTGTTTGGCGGCGCAATGTATCCGAGTTCATCTCTAAATTCTCGTTTCAGAGTCATTCCCCGCATATCCGGTTGAGCATACAGGCCTTCATCTAGTTCAAACATAAAGAACTGTTAATGAACCTGAACATCAACTACACTGATTCAAACCATACTTTTACAGTAATCAGCGTGAAGCTGCAATACAACAATTAGCATTTGAACTTTGGAAAGATTAATCTCGTCAGCCGGTAAGTACAGCAATCGACTCTCAAACGACAAAAATCTCTTATCCAAGTCAAAAAAGGGCAAATGCGTAAAATTCAATGAAGGAGCACGAGTTGCAAACTAAGTACAAAATCTCAGGAAGTGATTGAACCTCGTAGGCGGAAACTCTCGGGACCGCGATTTCGCCGGGAGACAGCCGCACAAATGACAGCAATACCAACGAAAATAATGACAAACATGGCGAGCCCAGCGGTAAGCATATTGAAGTCCACCCACTCCGGCAGCCAGGGGAAAAGTTCCAACAATCGGGCTCGTCCGTTGTCATTGTTCCTAGCCGGCGCAACTTGATCTACAAAAGGAAGAAAATATCAACGGTTATAATTACCTTTATGAGCGGAATCGTCTTTGCCACGACGAAGAGCGCAAATAGTTATCAATGCAGTGAAGATGACAATGATTGCAGTCACCACCGGAACAACTAGATTCAGATGTCCGCCCAGGTATGCAATCCAGTCCGCCGCCAAGTCGCTACTATTTTCCAGAGATGGTGGGGCCAAAATATCTATACTCACAAAGTCAACGACATTGTAAAAGCACATTTCTAAAAGTACCGATTCACAGCTACGAGGCTACAAATTTACACTGCCCACTACCGCCATTACAGACACTGTAACTATAGTTTTTCTTCTTGATAACAGCAACGACGTGACGGCTAAACTGCCAATGGATATTATACATCCTGAAACCTCATCACGCAATGTAATGTTTCAACATTCAGAATACTATTCCTATGTTGGTTTAGCGCATGCGGGTCATGACGGTATTCTATCATTATCGAAAAAACGTTAAATGAAGTACAAAAATGGTAAACGTTTACTCACTTCCGTTCATTGTCAGGGTAGCAAACTCGAATTCTGCTGTGGTCATTCCTACATTGTTGTGAGCGGTAACGCGAAGTTGATACCACGTTGCAGGTGTCAGATCTAAAACTACGTAGTTTCCGCTTGGTTTCACACTGTTCGATACCATAGTCCATTCGTTTTGGTGCCTGGTAGGGTGACAAAGAGAATTGAATGTTACAGTAACTATTTTAATTTTGCTTAAGTTTGAACTAATTCACTACACGAAAACTTATCTCACTTTGCTTTGTATTCAACAACGAAGTACAGCATGGGGCAGCCACCATCATCCCAGGAGCTCAGGTGCAACGTAACACTGCTGGATGAAACCTCAATGAACTTTTCAGCTTTTGGCACACTCGGTTTACTTCCCTTGGTACGGGTATTCAGAATGTCTGAAGATTCGCCAGTTCCAATTCTAAACAGCATTCAATAAGCTCATTAGACAACCACATCAACACCGCAGTAGGCTTTGCTATAAGGTCCCCTGTGTCAACTTACCCGTTGAAAGATGTGGCATACAATTGGTATCGTGTTCCACAAGATAAACCTTCCAGCACATATTCCGAAATAGTGGGTCCGATTTGAGTCACATCCCAATCTCCAAAGTCTTGCTTGTAGTGAAGCGTCATTCCGTGTAACGGTGCCGAATCCACTGGGGTACCTCAGACGGACAGTAATGGTACTTTCAGTTATTTTTACAAGGGAGATACTGGGTGGTTGAGGAGGAGCTTGAACCACCAACGAGTGCACAATTGTATCATATCCATTGGAGTTTTCAGCCCTACAAGAGTAATCTCCAGCGTCCTTCCGTGTAACTTCTTTGATTTGCAAACTTCCATCGGGCAGGAGGCGAAGACGATCGCTTTGCGTTAGTGACTGACCTTTCACCTTCAAAAATCACCAGCATCCATCATTAAAAATCATAATTAAAAACAAAAAAGCAAATAACTAAACCAAGGGTGATGATAAAATTGCCATTTTTCATGTACAAAGGCATAGCATTCTCCATCTCATTTCCATTTTTAATTCCATATAATATTCTGATTTAATTAATGTATCCTTAAAGCTTTTATTAAATACAATACGAGAGGGAAGGGTCACCCGCAGGCATTATATGCATTGGAGCTTACGGAGAAGCTGGTTGGCAAGCTCAGGTTACCTTTACATGCAATGCGTACGAGCGCTTCCTCGCTGTCTCTACCGTAAGCTCTAATGCAATCCCTGTGGGGGACTCTTTCCTTCTCTCACAAGAAACAAACTTCGTCTGCACTGCAGGTTCAAGATATGTATGTACGTCAATATGTTCCAATGCATTCAAAATACCCGATGACTTGACGCCTTGAACTTAAATCGCTTGTAGCTCATCAACGGTTCCGTATTTTCAAAAACGGCTTGCACCAATGTTTTTCCCATGACCGAATTAGTCATAATCAGCTCTCATCTCAAAAAGTTCAAAATTCACCCATTTTGTCAAAAATCGGAAGGCTAACCATCGTCGATTTTTGCAAAAACCATGGAAAAATGACCAAATTTGCGTTTTTAGCTGAGACTACATCCAAAGCAATCTGACTACGAGAAAAACGGTGGTGCAGTCCGTTTTTCAAGATTCGCAACCGTTTGGGAGCTACACGCGTTCAAAGGTTAGGGCGTCAACTCGGCACAATACTATTATTTTTAACGCGTCCGGTTATGCAACAAGGAGCTCTGCTTTGACGTAATAATCTCCACCAAGAGTGACAGCTGACGCTCACTAATTATTACCTAATTTTAAGCATGTCACAGTTAAATAAGGACTTACCGTCCACTTGATATCTGGAGCAGGGACGCCGACAGCCTGGCAAGGGAGTTTTACATCTTGCCGATGAGTAGCCACAATTTTTTCCGCAAAAGAAGCGATCTTGGCAGGGACCTTGTTAGTTGGGGAGATGGTAACCGATTTTGAAGGACCACCTTCTCCAATAGCGGTCGAGGCAGTTACCCAGAATTCATACCGCTCTTTACGTTTCAGCCCAGATGCTTCATATGTGGTTTGGAAACGCTGGCACCTTGTGGGACTTCGGTTCCGTCTGCAATGACATTATTGGGGTAACAATATAATTCCTCTTCAATCTTGATCTAATTGTCTATTAACAAGATTAATAACGCCCTCCATTAACTTAGGGATTTATACCTCTTTTTCCATCGTTCTGTAGTACACATTATACTGAATGATGACTCCATTCGGAAGGGTTGGTGGCTGCCAACTGACCAAAATAGCATCTCCTGACATCACACTGGCTTTTACAGACTGAGGTGGTCCGGGTACATCCTGTTCGGTGTGGCAACTAATGGGAATCGTTTGCACTCCCTCTCCACCGTTGGTGTAAGCCAAAATCGTAATATTGTAATTCGTGTACTTTTTCAAGCCATGCAGAATGGTCTCACTAGCCGATGTAACTTTAGTTTCCTTTGTCTTAGAATCTGCAACAATAAAAAATGTTCTGCATGCATAGTCGGTGAGGGAAAAGCTAGAATAATTAACTAGCTCGTCTTAATCAATCATAATTTATGGTTTGGGTATTACACATACGTTTCTCCGTTTCTTTAATCTTTACTTACCATACCAAGTTGAAGCCGGTCCATAAATCACTTTGTAACCTTTGATAATACCATTAGCCGATGCAAGTGGTGGGGATGTCCATGACACTCGAATTGACTGGGAGGTCAAAGTGGTGCAGCTAATGTCCTGTTCAAACAAAATAGCCATGAGATACCTCTTTCGTAATCAGAATTAAGCTAAATTCTTACAAGCAGGTGCTTCTACAGCCATAACTAAACATGATCCATACTTGTGGAGCTTGTTCAGGCTTTCCTTCAGCCGTGTGTTGAGTAACTTCCTTGGACATTGGTCCGGGCCCAATTCGGTTGAATGCTTGCACAACGACCGAGTATTCAGTGTAAGTCCTATATTCAAAAAAAGGAGTTAATTAAAATCTGGACATTCAACCAAACACGATATACATAGTACATACTTGAAATTTTGAATTTGGACAAGTGCTTACTTCAAGTTAGAAACCATAAGATGATGTTCCTTTCCTACTTCCCGAGAGAATTCAACCGTCTCAAACAGATAGGGCTTGTCAGACGACGCAAGTTTGTAGCCAACATAGTATCCCATGATATCACCGTTCCATTCCTCACGAAGTGGTGGCTTCCATGTAACTTTCAACGTATGTTGATCAATGGGTTCCACCTGTGGTACAATAAAAGTCACACAATTTTGTCAGCCACTCCACTACCAGAAATAATTCTTTACCCTTAAATTAGTTCATTAGCGTGTAAACTCAACCTACCGAGATTCCAGTAGGAGGTCCAGAAGGCGCTTCTTCCGCAGTAATGATGGTAACAGACTGAGAAGCTTCCGATGTCCCTACTTCGTTTTCAGCCACAAGCCGTAAATGGTAAGTCGTTGCAGGTCTCAAATTGTACACACCAGCCAAAGTTTGAGTTCCGGGGATCAATACTCTATCTTTGCCGGTATTCCAATCGCTCTTTGACATTTTGAATTCAATGAAGTATCGAGTAATTGGTGCGTTTCCATTGTAGGGTTCAGTCCATGCCAATTGTACACTTCTTCCAGACTTGTCCAGTACTTTCAAGCCAGATGGGACTTCCGGGGGTTCTAAATAGAGAAACAAATGTATAGGTTGTTTCCACTTGCATCAGTTCATATGCTGTCCCAGGCACCAACTCCAGCTACTACATACCTTGTACGATCAAATTGATACTGGTTTCATCCGAGCCAAAAGCATTAGTAGCAACGCAAGTGAACACAGCCGTATCATTACGTTCCGCCCTCTTAACACTCAAGTCACTGATTACTCCATTGCTGACAATCTCTTCACGAATGGTATATCTCGGGTCAGACTTCGGGTCAAGCCGTTTTCCATCCCTGCTCCACAAAATCCCAATGGGTTTTTCTCCCTTGGCTTCACATTGCAAAACAGCGGGTTCTCCACGTCTAGCAGTTTGGTTCTTGTCCTTAATTTCGAATTGAGGTGGTGCTTGAACGGAAATGTAGATGACCGCAGAAAGTCCAGCTCCGATTCCATTGTTTGCTTCGCACAAGTAATAGCCTTCAATGCGCTTCGGTATAGCAGCGATAATCAAGTTCCCGTCTTCAACACGCACACCTGGAGCATGACCTTTCAAGTCTCTGTAGTCCATGGGCCCATCACCTGAAACGATATAAATCAAAGTTCCGTAAGTATTAAAAACTCATAGAAATCACCATGTAGCACAAATAATCAGTGGTAATCCAATTTACCTGCAGCCTTCTTCCACGTGACAGTTGGCTTTGGAAACCCATCAGCTTTGCATTCAATCCGAGCATCACTACCTTGAGCAAAAGCTCGATCGGTAGGTTCAACGATCCAGCGAGGGGGAACTAATCATCAAAAACTCCAGTTAGTATAAAAAGTTTACCCCGAGATTTGGATAAGTCATGGCTAAAAAGCGATTAAGCGATTGCAGCTTTATAATGTCATGCACATGCGACCACATTAAATATAACTGCTACAGTACAAAATTCAAGCAAACCCAAAATTACAGTCCAATATTTCCGAAACCCGATTAAAGTTACCAGTCAGATCATATATAAAGCATGTTTTACTTTTGATTTATTCGTTAAATGAATCCTTTCATTTGTAATTAGTAAGCCAGCGTTTTGATCTTCTGGTAACTTTTAACGGTTATTCATGCACAACTCTAAACAGTTAACTACCGTGATTATGTCACAAACAGTTACATAGTTACTAACACAACTACTTTTACAAACCACTGTTTTCTATACAAACTGTACAAACGTCCATGCTGTAAGAAAAACTAGTAACGAATTCAAAAAGAATGGAAAATCCAACGAAAAACTCATTCTGATAGACGCAAGTCCAAAACAAACTCGACTAAATTCAAAACTAAAAAACGAAAACAGAAGCATCCACTCAGGGTGAGGAGGGGTGGGGAAAGGAAGGAATCCCTGCTTAGCAATCCTACTACCAATTTTCACATCTCTCCTATGGCAACCGTCCTCTTGGGGGTCAATGCCAGGATACAAGGAAAGGTCAAAAGGAAATTGGACTCCTAACACTACGTCAACCATCGTTAACGGTCTCATTTGACCTCTCTCAGCCTTTCAGCAGAAGCTAAAACTAGCCCTAGGACAAACTCTAAGTGCCAAAGTGAATCCGTACCATAAACTTGAAGAGCCGCAGTATAATTGGCCGTTCCCGCAGCGTTTCTAGCAGTACAAGTATACTCGCCGCGGTTGCCTGGCACAACTGGTTCTACCAAAAGTACGCTTGTTCGTGACCCTATCACTGTTGTTTTCATGCCCTGATGAGTAGCTAACGGACCTCCTTGGAAGCTCCACGTAATCTCTAATGGCGTGTCTCCTGCATATAAATTGCAATTTTTACCAACTTCTTCATTAAAAATCCCTTCTTGATCCAAACTACATTGTCTTTTCTAGTCAAGGATATCAAATTCGCTAACCTGAGCTAACGAGACACGTAGCTTGCGTAGTGCTACCCGCGTAAACTGCTTCGTCACCGAAATCAAACGGAACTATTGATGGAGGAACTGCAATAAAGGGTCATCTGTCGTAAGAAACTTCAGCAAACTATAGTCATCGCGTCATAATTAATCCGAGCCCCGAGTGGATCAACAACCAGCTATTTTCTACGGCAACAGATTGTCTTCAAGTCTGTCTAGTAATCCTTTCCGAATGCCACTATGAGCAAAAAACATAGTTCCACACGTGCAAAAGAGGGAGCCATGGCAACGGGTCGCAGCGTCTCAAAGCGTTCATCACACCATCAATCTTTCCAGTTACCTCTAACGATTAGTTCTGCCGTATAATTCGCGCTGCCAACAGCATTCGTGGCTACACAGGTGTAGTTTCCTGTATGCGAGGCTGATATCGAATCGATGCTCAGCAAATTCGTTCGTTTCCCTATTTTAACTGTTTCGATTCCCATTTGACTGGACAATTCTCTTCCGTGAAAGATCCAAGAAATAGATAGGGGGAAATCTCCTTCTGCTACGCTACATTCCAGCGTCTTATATTCGCCAGCAGGTAACGGCTCCTCGCCCCAAGAAAATGGAATGATTCGCGGTGCAACTGGAATCAACGTTAGCTAATTAGAGTAACCTACTACGAAAAGAACCTTAAAACAAGCCTAAACCTCCCCCTCCTGTTTTTCATCTTAGTCAGTATGCTCATACCATATATTACTAACCATGGAGACCCCAATTCAAAACTGAATGCCTAAGAGTCGAGTGGAATGCTTGAAAATGGAACTAAAAGTCACTAGAAAATAAAACATATTCAAATGCTGGAGCCCTGCCAATGCAAGCAACAGTCAAAACGAACAGCTCGAAATCTCTTCATGTACCGCTAACGGTCAATTCCGCCGTGTAATTAGTTGATCCTGCTGGATTAGTCGCTACACAGGTATAATTTCCCGTATGTGCAGCAGAAACGGCATCGATCGTTAAAATGTTCGTTCTTTTCCCTACTTTCGTTGTCTCAATCCCCATCTGAGATGACAGCTCCTGTCCGTGGAATACCCAAGATATTTTCAACGGCAAATCGCCTTCAGCAACGCTGCACTGTAAAGTCGCGTGCTCTCCAGCTTGCATTTGATCGTCGCCAAAGGAAAACGGTGTGATTCGGGGAGGAGCTTGCAACAAGAAAAAATACAATGTCCTTAACTCCAAAACAAAATAAAGCTTTCAAAGTCGTTATTCACTCTTCAACCTGTAGCAATCACAACCACAACCCTGTACACACTATCTCCGAGCCCTTGCTGCGAAAAGCATTGTCATGAAAGTTTCCGTTAGTTAAAGACATTTCAAATACCATTGACAACCAATTCTGCAGTATAGTTAGCGACCCCTGCAGCGTTTCTCGCCGTACAAGTGTAATTTCCACTATGTTCCGAAGCCACAGACTCAATCAACAAAATGCTACTTTTTGCCCCAAACTTTGTGGTCTGAACGCCCTGTGGAGATCTCATGGAAGAATCCGACCCGTGGAATGCCCAAGTTATCGTTAATGGAACGTCTCCTTCCGTAACAATGCACTGGAGTTGAGCCAAACTACCCGAATGTAAAGGGCTAGGACCGAAGGAGAAATCCATGATTCTAGGACTGACTGCATGCACAGGCAAGTTATTCAGTTAGATTGATCAACCGAAAAAATCGTAAATCATATCATTCATAATGAATCCAGGTAAAACTATCAGCATTGCTCTTTGCCAAAAGCTACACAACTTCTTCAAATGCTTTTCTCAGTCTAACCGGTGACAATGATCTCAGCAGTATAATTCGAGACCCCTGCTTGATTTCTAGCTGTACACGTATAGTTTCCTGAATGCTCAGACGAAGCCGCCTCTATCAGCAGAAGACTACTTTTAGTCCCTAATTTCATGGTTGAAACGCCTGCTTGAGCTCTCGTCGTTGAATCAGACCCATGGAAGGTCCAGCTAATCTGGAGTGGAGTGTCACCTTCTATTACTAAGCACGTCATCTGTACAGGGTTGCCAGCACTGACGAAATCCGTCACAGCAAAAGGTAAAATCTTGGGTGGAACTGGAAACAGGTCATTCAAATGCTCATAAAAAACTATGATATAAATCATTTGAACTAGCACTACAGTAACTGAGCAGGAAGAAGACCTAGAAGAAAACAGACGGAGGACTGCCTAGCAAGCACAATTATGCGAAGTCAAGCCTTTACTGGGATAGCTGCGATCACCAACCGTTGACAATTAATTCTGCAGTGTAATTAACACTGCCAGCAGCATTCCTAGCCGTACAAGTATAATTCCCTGTGTGCTCTGATGTGACCGAGTCTATCATCAGCATATTCGCTTTTTGACCGATTTTCACTGTCGATACTCCGCTCTGAGCTCGTGTGGTCATATCAGCTCCTTGAAAAGTCCATGACACTTGCACTGGAGTATCGCCCTCAGACACGAAACAAGTTAGCTGTGCTGAAGCGCCGTGCATCAACGCCTCGTCCTCGAAACTGAATGGTGCGATTCTGGGACCAACTAAAGTTTCGAAAGTTAAACCGATTAAATGCAATGAATTTAGCAAAACCTTCGAATTCTACACAATTCTTTACAGGAGCTAGGAGTGAGCAGGGAAAGATGGAACTTCAGAGTGGATGCCGCTAAATTTGCTCAACAACAAGGCACGAAGGCATATGTCATCAGCAAAAGCAAAAGTTTGCTTCTCCTTTTCAAACGCTAACCATTGACGATCAACTCCGACGTATAATTAGCAACCCCGGCAGCGTTTCGCGCAGTACAGGTGTAGTTCCCTACATGCTCCGAGGTAACTGAATCAATCATTAGCAAGTTTCCCCTCTGACCAACTTTCATTGTCGATACTCCAGTCTGAGCACGAGTTTTCATATCATCACCATGGAAAGTCCAAGAGATTTGTAACGGATTGTCACCCTCATTTACAAAGCAGGTAATTTGTGCAGGTGCACCGTGCATCAAAGGTTCATCGCCGAAACTGAACGGTGCTATTTTAGGACCCACTATAAATTATCATACACATCATGAAAATTTACTAAACGTTGTATTATGAAACTTTCGCCTAATTTTCTTGGATGACCAATATCTTTTCTTGAGGATCGAAAAGGATTTAGGACGGGTTCAAGAAAGAACGTAAATTAAAATACGGATTTACTGCTCACGCTGTACCAAGAAGCTCAACAAATTATTCGAATACACCCTTTTGTTTTCCTAACCGTTAACAACCAACTCTGCAGTATGGTTCGCAACCCCCGCACTATTTCTTGCCGTACAGGTGTAATTGCCTGCGTGCTCGGAACTCAATGATTCAATCATTAGCGAATTCCCTTTTTGGCCCACTTTCATCGTTGATACGCCAGACTGAGCCCGGGCAGTCATATCGTTACCGTGAAAGGTCCAGGTGATTTGAAGAGGGCTGTCACCCTCAGAGACAAAACACATCACTTGCGTCGACGACCCGTGCATCAATGGCTTTTCCCCAAAAGTAAATGGCACAATTTGTGGTCCAACTTAAACCAAGAACACTTACTTTCAAAAAATGACACTCCACATCGTTATTACCTAAGCTTGAACCTTACAGGGTACCTGAACATTTGCCTTGTAATAACAGTCTTTCTTCAAATATCTAAGTTTTTGAGGATCCCCAAGGAGTAAAGAACAGGACAAGGTAAGGAAAACTTGAAATGTAAACAATACAACACAGGATTTGCTTATTTGGCAAAGCACGTTTGCAAGCCATTCAGCTTTAACTTTCATTCAACCATCGCTAACCATTCACAATCAGTTCTGCAGTATAATTAGCAACTCCAGCCGCATTCCTAGCTGTACACGTGTAGTTCCCGGCATGTTCTTGAGTAACTGATTCTATCATAAGGAGGTTTCCCTTATGCCCAACTTTCATTGTCGAAACTCCTGATTGTGCTCTCGCAGTCATATCTTTCCCTTGAAAGGTCCAAGATATCTGAAGAGGGGCATCTCCCTCCGATACAAAGCAGTTCACCTGAGTCGACGACCCCGACATGAGGGCCTCCTCGCCAAATTCGCCGAAATTAAACGGCACAATCTTGGGTCCCACTAAAGTAATTTGCCATCAAACTGAATTATCAGAGCCCAGCAAGTTCCGTTTTCTGCATTCACATTTTCCTTATTCCTTTCTACAGAGACCCTGCAGTCAATCAAAGCCCTGGTACGCTCGCTGAAAGGTTTTGGATTAAAATATATCTTAAATCAAGCAGACACTATTTTCGGGAAACCCAAGGATCAGGAACAGGACAAGGAAAGTAAAGTTGGAACACAAGCATTGCATCACAGTATTCACTATTTTGGCAAAGCACGTTTGCAAGCCATTCAGCTTCAACTCTCACTCGACCATCTCTAACCATTCACAATCAGTTCTGCAGTATAATTAGAAACTCCAGCCGCATTCCTAGCTGTACAAGTGTAGTTCCCGGCGTGTTCTTGAGTAACTGATTCTATCATTAGCAGATTGCCCTTATGCCCAACTTTCATTGTTGAAACTCCAGACTGCGCTCTCGCAGTCATATCTTTCCCTTGAAAGGTCCAGGATATCTGAAGAGGAGCATCTCCCTCCGATACAAAGCAAGTTATCTGTGTCGACGAACCCGACATGAGCGCCTCGTCCCCAGATTCGCCGAAATTAAACGGCACAATCTTGGGCCCAACTAGAGTAAATTTTAATCAAAACTGGATAATTTGTAGCTGTATAACTCATCTCTCAATCAAGGTTCTTGGTACACTAGGTAACAGGTTCTGGATGCTCCAAAACATAGGATAAATCAAGCAAACAGGTAAAGCAGCGCATGAATTCTAATCAGCATAAACTGAATGTCTGATAAACCCTCATTCAAAATTATTACCATTCACGACAACTTCTGCCGTATAATTAACTTCCCCCGCATCATTTCTAGCTGTACAAGTATAATTGCCGGAGTGCTCGGAAGTCACGCTTTCTATTATAAGCAAGCTACTTTTCTCTCCTACTTTCAACACGCGAACTCCCGCCTGGTCCCTCGTCGAAGATTCTCGACCATGAAAAGTCCAGCTAATCTTCATCGGCGAATCCCCTTGCGAAACTATACAGTTTAGCTGAGCCATATCGCCCGCATCCAACGGCCCATCTAGCGCAAAGCTCGAGATTTTCGGCGGCACTGACAAATAGCGAATAGCGCACAAATATGCAATTTCATTCACAAAACCGACACTCGGCAACCTTGAAGCTAAAACTAAAACCAAATTGACCCTTTTCTCGTGCTCAATTCCCGAAGCGAAGACCAATCAGCTATCCTTGTTCCTAACCATCATTCATGTTCCAACCTACATTCTTCAAAGGCTATTTCTGAAGCGGACCGGCACCGCCACCTTGACCACCCCATGAATTCACGATACGACCCTTCACCAACACCAACCAGTGACAATCAACTCGGCAGAAAATTCTCCAACTCCTCCAAAATTGCCAACCCTGCATACATAACGTCCTGAATGTTCCTCTGACACTGGGTCGATCATCAGAGCGCTGCTCCTGGACCCCAATTTCGTGATCAGAATCCCGTTTTCATTTCCTTCTAGCTTCTGACCATTAAACGTCCATTGGAATTCTAAAGGTGTGTCACCCTCACTCACAATGCAGTTTGCTTGAACAAAGTTTCCGTCGCTGATGAACGGATTGTCGTCACCAGTAGAGAAACGGAAAGGGATCACATGTGGAGGAACTGAACAGAAGAAACGTTTTTAGCTTAATTAGAAGAGCCACTAGAAAAATTAACTAAGAGTAGAATGAAATGAATTGTCTGCATACGCAACTAGTTCCAAAAACGTCAACTCTGCAAAATTGCACAAGCTAAAACATTTGAAAGAACTTATCAGTTTTCACAAACCATTCACAACTAATTCTGCAGACTGATTCGCAGTTCCCGCAGCGTTCGTAACCGTACAAGTGTAATTTCCTGAATGTTCTGTAGAAACTGAGTCGATTGATAAAATACTGCTCTTTTTGCCTAACTTGGATATTTGCACACCTTTCAGTGCCGTTAAACTAGCACCGTAGCCTTGAAAAGACCACTGAAACTGTACCGGCAAATCTCCTTGAATCACCAAGCAATTGATTTGAGCACTATCGCCGGCATCCAAAGGTCCGTTGAACGAGAACTCGGAGATTTTTGCCACAACTGTATGTACAATGTTAACCAAATCAGTTAGTTCCCCTGAATCCCATTTTACATGTTGGTCAATTAACATTGGGTTAACTTTAAATTACTGGTTTAGTATGAATCAAATCCCGTCTGGTAACCATGACAACGGCGTTACTCTTTACATACTCCCTAACTACTTCATTGGCTACTGCAATAATTTATAAGTCGCCATGGTAATCCCTCAATCCCTGTTCAATACGTAGTTAGTTCACTTCCCCTTCGCCACCCTGAACCGTAATTAGCCTGCTAGACATTTAAGCTTTTGATTTTAATAAACCTCAAGTACCGTTCACAACAAGTTCCGCCGTGTAATTGGCCTTCCCTGCTGCATTTGACACTGTGCACGTATAATTCCCTGAGTGCTGAGTCATTACGTTGTCGATAGCCAAAATGCTACTTTTCATTCCCAGTTTCACTACTCGGAGACCCTTAAGGCTATTCAAAGAAGGTGCATCGCCTTGGAAAGACCAGTGGATCTGAACAGGTAAATCTCCCGAGGCAACTAAACATTGAACTTGGACAGTTTCACCAGCCAGCAAGGCCTCTTCTGATAACTGAAAAGGGACTATTTTTGGGCCAACTACAACAGAATTGAAAAATCCAACAAAACATTTCAAAAATAAAGTAGCACTTTACCAGAAAAACAGTAATAGTCATTTAAATTAACATTGCTAGCTGCAAAAGCTAGGAAGGCTAGAAACTTCAAATCCGTTATTAACCATTAACAATCAATTCCGCCGTATAATTTGCAACTCCTGCCGAATTCTGAGCAGCACATGTGTAATTCCCCATATGCTCAGAAGTGACAGCGTCAATTGTCAATAAGCTCGTCTTTGTTCCTACTTTCATAACGTTTACTCCGTCCTGATTTCTTGTTCTAGAATCTACTCCGTGAAATGACCATGTAATCTGAAGAGGAGTGTCTCCTGACGCAACAATGCAGTTTAGCTGAGCGACCTCGCCTTCGTCTAACGATCTTGCGAATTGAAACGGGAGGATACTAGGAGGAACTAGGTGGATGCAAAACAACTATGGATTAGACTTCGAAAAGAATCATCAGCTTCAAACACAACTTTTTCATTTTAACATTACAGCCTGCCTGCGCCTGACAAAAGCTTTTGAAAACTAGCACANAAACACAACTTTTTCATTTTAACATTACAGCCTGCCTGCGCCTGACAAAAGCTTTTGAAAACTAGCACAATTCATATGTCAATACCGGTAACTTCGATTTCGGCAGTATAATTAGCTGTGCCAACAGGATTCTTTGCTGTGCAAGTGTAATTTCCTGTATGCTCAGAAGTCAGAGACTCTATCAACAGGGAACTACTTCTAGGACCCATTTTCAAAACAGAAACTCCATTCTGCGTAGCTCTTGAGGAATCAGGACCGTGAAACACCCATGAAATTGTAATTGGAGAATCACCAGACGATACTAAGCAAAGTAACTGAGCCATGTCTCCAGAAGCTGAGGGGCCCTTCGACTCCAAAGGGTGATATTTTTGGTGGCACTTGAAAGCGAAGAAACTTTGATTACTACGGTATGCAATAACGACATTACAACTAAAAAGGAAATCTTCAACAAACGAGCTGTTGCAAGTCTAAAGCAAAGCTATCGTACACCTGAAAACTTTTAATCACCATTCACAATCAGCTCAGCTGTATAGTTGGCTATTCCTGCGGCATTTTTTGCCGTGCATGTGTAAAATCCTGAATGGTCTGAAGTCACTGCTTCAATCATCAAAACACTCCCTTTGGGGCCTAGTTTCATTACATTGACTCCTTGTTGTGTCCTAGTGCTAGAATCCGTCCCATGAAAGGTCCATGTGATTTGCAACGGAGTGTCGCCACTTGTGACCATGCAGGTCAGCTGAACCACATCCCCTTCATCCAAGGCTCTTGGAACTTGGAATGGCATGATTGTCGGTGGGACTAGTGAAAATTTCAAGCTTTTAAGCACCTTCAGCCCCCTCAAAATTCCCTACATTACGCACTTGGAACCCTATCTACCTCTTCATAAGGATACAAGGTAAGGGATCATGTTATAAAAGGACGCAACCCAAAAAAATAACAATGGCTGAACTGCGAAGCCAAAATAACTGCGTTAAAGTAATGCCATCTAACCGGTAACTTCGATTTCTGCAGTGTGATTTGCTACGCCTACGGCATTCTTCGCTGTGCAAGTATAATTCCCAGAATGCTCAGAGTTCAGAGACTCGATTATCAAAGAACTACTTCGAGCTCCATTTTTAACAACTGTAATGCCATTCTGAGTGTTTCTCAAAGCTGTATCCTGTCCTTGGAATACCCAGCTGATCTGTATAGGAGGATCTCCTAATGCTACGAGGCACGTTAGTTGAGTCATCTCTCCAGCGTCAAGAGGATTTTGAACTCCAAATGGTGCTATTTTCGGAGGGACTTGGAAAAGACGCAAATTAAAGTTTACTCCATCTACCTTATCTTGTTGAACTTTCACTGCATTTGAAACTCGACAGTTTTACCAGAATATCTTAAAGAGCAGTGGGGAGAAAAAGTATCGTAACTCAAAACCTACTAAAAGCTTTGCAGAGCTGAGAGCACAGCATCACGTAATTACAAGGTTACACTGATTACCGTTAACCACCAGCTCGGAAGTAAAATTAGCAATTCCAGCACTATTTTTGGCTGTGCAGGTGTAATTGCCAGCGTTATCGGTGGACACTGAATCTATCATGAGCAAACTGCTCCTCGGCCCTACTTTCACAATGTTAACACCGGTTTGCGATCGTTTAGTTGAGTCTAATCCTTGAAAGGTCCAACTGATTTCTACCGGCAAATCTCCCACTGTTACTACACACTGCACCTGCGCTAGTACTCCCGCGTCTAGAGCAGTATCATCGAATGAAAACGCTTTGATCGACGGAGGAACTGTGTTTCCAATGTTACAAGAGTAAACCAATCATTTAAGGTTAAACATACGTTGACACAGCCTTTGCTTTTTACCTTTAGGTCTCTTATGATTACGGTACATGATTAATGATAGATTAAGTATCCTGTTTAAAATGATGTTTAATATGATAAAGTAAAAAATAAAACACTTGGAATTTCACGCTTACCCATGACTTGAAGCTCGAGGTTTCCTCTAGAGGTGTATCCTTGAGAATTTCTTGCCACGCAGGTGTAAGTTCCTTGATCCGAATTTCGTTGCACATTTTCAATGACAGAACGTTCCATTGGGGAACACGCTTTGACGCCTGTTGATGGGGAGAACACGATTATCTGAAAAAAAAGGAAATTGAAGCTAGACAAATGCATACTGTAAAGATATCGAATGGTGACACTTTTGACCTGCTAACGTTTCAAGAAAGCTTCACACTGATTTCAAATCTCAAAAAGACCTTTTTCCCAAGTCACAGAGTCAATCGGGTATCCAGCCACCGGACAAGTAATAGAGAAGATTTCTCCAGCGACAAACTTGAGCCTTTTCCATGGGACGCACATGAGGAAGTCCGTGAACATTGAGCCTTGCCGAATGAGAGGTGCTTCCTACTTTGGAGACTGCAGTACATCTATGAAATAGGCAGTTAAAGTAAGTTATGAAACCCCCACAAAAGCACTACTGTAGCCTTCAGCGCGAGAATGAGTATTCGTTTAACTCGATTTCAGTTCTTACTTGTAGACACCACCATCGTTAGTTTGCACGGATGAGATATTCAAATGCGAAACAACTTCTCCACCAGGGGTTGGTACGTACTGCTCAACTTGAACCCTAACAAAGAATACATACAGAACGTTAGTGAAAATAAATCAACCTGGTCTAGTGTCTCATAGAACTGCATTAATTGCATGAAATCAATAATCTTCACAAACCTGTCATTATTCGTGACTTTCTTGCTATCCAGTTCCCAGACAATTTCAGGCGACGGATTTCCTGTAGCTCGGCACTTCAACGACACAGCTGGCCCAGGCTGAAGCACTTCTTCCCGGAATTTAAACGTCAGTTTGGGTGGATCAACTGAAATTCAGACATAATTATCATTCTGTAATTTATTTATACCTGATTAGTAAAACATGCACCAAAGCCGTCATAGTTTGAATTCTACTTTGATTTAGTACAAAAACGTTGGCTCATCGCGTGTATCTGTCACGGTATAAGTACGTATATATGCGCTTACATCTCCCGCCTAATTTCAATTCTGCAGTCGCTTGCGCCGAATCCTGGTCGTTGCGCACAAAACACTGATACATTCCCCGGTCTTCCCGCCTGACAGCAATCAATCCGAATAACCGAGTCGGTGGTAGGAAGCCGCTTTCCGTCTTTCGTCCAAGTAACACTCTTCACGGGAGAACCCTAGAGAAAGCACACACCACATGAGTTATACTCTCTTTCTTCTCTCTCTTTCCTCAAACGCACTTTCACTTTCTATCCCCTTGCAGTAACATGCTCGCATGCATGCACTCTCCAAACTCTCCTCACCTGATAGTGGCACGTGAACGTTGCCGGTCGTCCAAAGTCCACAGTTTGCGTAGACGGCTCAACCGTGGCCGCCAAAGGAAGCTACGGAGAAACACAAACACAATTAGTTACGAATTCCAATCACGTAGTTCAGTTTTCAAGCAACAGGCACTTCTCTCAACTTACCAGTAACAGTCAGAACAGTTTCCACGCTTTCTCCTCCGACAGAATTATTGACCACGCACAAATACTTTCCAGAATCATCTACTCGAGCTTCCCGAATGATCAAAGTTCCACCCAGTTGTTTCACGCGGTCGTCCAAAGCCACAGGATCCTTGTTAGCTCCATCGGTGAATTTAAACCATCTGAAAGGATGATACAAAAACAACGTATTAGTTTCGTCCGGTAATCAATTCCTACATTTGATAGTGTCGGTAATAGCAAGCATTAAAGACAAGACACTGCAGAATAGGTCTGCAAAAAGCATATTATTGAACCCATGCATGCCAGCCAAATAGGGGTAAAAACTGACCCTCAGGAGATAAATTAAACTTTTCATGCTCACAGAACCATTCAAAGATCAACTAAAGAGTATGGAACATATATGGTTATCTTCAACTATAATTTTTTGGAAAGTAAAATATAGAAATTCATGCAGGTTAATCGAATTTCATCATCATCAACGTCATTATCTCCCTCTCCCACTAAAATCAAAGTTTTCAACCTAAACGATGGTGTTGGATAGGCCTGTACTGAACAAAGCGCCGCTACACTTTCTCCGGCTTTAACTTCATGTGTTTCCAATACTTTCTTATTGGCTCCCCTAGGTGCGACGCCTCCAGTAGGTTCTGCAGCATTATCATTTAAGGCATTACTTACAGTAACTCGAACTTAATTGACATTTAAGTAACTTCAATGCCTATTACGTAGGGAGACGGGCGTTATCTGCAATCTTACGTTATGCAACAGCTGCAAAACTTCTATCGACCTTTGACTTTGATTTGCACAATTAAAGTCCTGTTGCCCTACTCTATTTGTTATTGAAGATTCGAAAAAAATAAACTGCAAATAATTTCTTTCTGTGTAAATAACCTTGACTCTGGTCGTGGATGCGACTGTGCCTCACAATGCAGAGACTAAATCACTTCCTGCTTGTGATTTGATGCGCTGCCATCCATCGCCACTCAATTTCGGACCGGTTCTTCCCGACGGTTCTGTATTGGCAAGGCAACGGGACCAAGTTACAAACACGTCATTCTTTCCTCATTCATCATTCATCCACATTAAAAGTTAATGTGCTTATATCTCAAACTATCAATGATTGACTGGACGGTGTAAAACATAGCATAGACATGTGTGAGTGACGGGAAGCTTTGCATAAACTTTAAAACACACAGATCAATGGATCATGACGTAGTCCTAATGTAGTAACTTTCCTTCATAAAATCCTTTAAACAACAGAAACAGACCTCTGAAGAGGAGGAGGAAACGACTGAGCATCGCATTTTAGCACCACGTCTTGCCGCAACTTAGCTACCGTTACGACCGCCGTATCTTTAAGAAACGAATCTCGAAGAAATCGGACCGATGAATACCTGAGGGTCTGCGTACAGAAATTAAAATCATAGCTACAGAAAGAGAGAATAAGAATCAGCGTGCAAGAGCATGCAAACTGAGATTACATCCACATTAGCAATCCATTTCACCAAAGAAATCACGCAATAGAAGCCATATTTACTGATTCGGATTTATAGGAACCACCACCACAATACATCAATGCCTAACCAACACACTAATTCATGATTTTTTTTAAGAATGTTAATGTTCTGATTTCCAGATTTCCTACGTTCCTGAATCTTTTTGCAGACTTCCCTATTCCTAACACACACTTTTTCATTTTGCATGAAGTATTTCAGTACCTAAACTCCGGCTTCGGGTACCCTTGAGCGTCACATGTCACAGCAACGTCCCTATTTCCGGCAACAGTGGCCCGTCTATACACCTACCGTATCACTGTCACGAATTTTCGGATGCACACTTGTATGAGGTTCTGGAAAACATTTCCATTGAGTTTACCAAAATTTACCGATGCATCTCAATCAAATGAATGTATGATCCTATCAGAAAATGTTTGTCGAAGTTATGGGCTGTGACACAGACGACTCTTATCTACTTTATGGATGGGCACCTCCCCATTCTGACATGGGCCCCTATGATACACCGAAACAATGCAATCAAGCCTACCCTCGACCTTACGGATTTATACCACATTTGAAAAACATTTTACCGAAAGTTAGGCGGAGGATTCCCTTGCCCTTCAACGGAAATCACACCTGCTTCTCCTGCTTTTGCAGTCACATGATGCATAGTCAACTTCGGCAATTTCGGACTTACGCCCGACACAGGTTCTGCGATACGAAATGTGAGTTACTTTTCCAGTCTGGCCTATATCAATTATCGGCTCCTTTTTTAACATGGAACACCATTCGCCACCCAACTCCGCCTCATGTTGGCCAGGGAAGTGATTGCATTATGCAAGTGTTTGCTATCTTCGAATATCCGCTACCTGTTCGTCCTCGGCTTGATTCTCATAACCAATGCATAATTACAAGATTGCTGTTTGCTAAGTTCAAGTCACCAACGATCGCTAACCTAAAATCAGGTGGTGGATGCCCCTGTGCAGAACAAGTGATGGCAATAGCAGACCCTTCTGGTTTTTGAGAAGTCTGCATCCGAGATTCAGTAGGAAAGTTTGGAGCTGAGCTGCCGATAGGATCTGCCAAGAAGAATTTTCATGTACTTAACTCCAATTGCATTACAATCTCTTTGACATTAGGCCCGTGCCACTCCTAGTGCCGCTGAGGCACATGTTGAAAGACGGGCAAGCAAACTATTTCAAACTGGTCTTAGGAAAACCATCCTTAATACCCCAGATTTTTTCTACCTTCTCTCCCATCTTCATCTTTTAAACCTACTCCAGAATTCAACTAGCCTCTTCATCAAAAGTGTTCGCTTAACTAGCAAAAAAAGTCACTTCATTACTTAAAATCAGGAGGCGGGTACGCCTGAGCAGGGCAGAGCAGCGCAAACGCCGAGTCTTGGACCTTAAAAAACGTTTGCGAATGCGACTGAAGTGAAAACTTCGGTCCGGTACTTCCCAGCGGTTCTGCAACGACACATTGTCCTATCTGTTTCAAGTGCACTTTTTCATGCCAAATTATCGGTCTTCAGACTTCAAAATTTGTAAGTGACACCCCACCCCAAGCCATGATGAAGGGAAACGGAAAATTTATACCATCCCTACATCGTATCACTCCTATCCATCTCATAACTCATCCGCAAACGTAATCTCAAGACATCTTCCGTTCCTGCCTTGAATGATTGGCAATTCGAACTCGTAGTAAAGTTTCAATAGAACAAACAACCCTTACACAAACTGAGGAGGCGGACTCGCTTGCGCAGGGCATAACAATGCAAAAGATGATCCCTCGTAATTGGAAAAAGTTTGCGATAACGATTTCAATGCAAATTTAGGAGCAGATCCACCCAAAGGCTCTGAGCGTCCATGAAATTAAAAACTTCATCGAGTAACACAATTTCGAATCAATCTTCATCACCTCCATATTTGGAATCCCCGTGCCGTGTAATGCGGCCCCTCAACAAACGGGGAACACCTGAATGCTGACGAGACGAGAACGTCGTAAAAGTAACAGCTGGTTGTTTGATATTACGTTTTTTAAAACTTCTTAACCTGACCAAAACCATGCCCTTAAGCTCTTATCCAAAATCCTGAATTTTTTTCACGCCTAATTCCAACAGCTTCATAATTCACAAATGCCAGAGTCAAAATCATGTGTTGAAAGGGTATTTACTTGGAGCTGGGGGGTGGAAATGCCTGAGCAGGACATAGCAACGCAAAGCTCGATTCTGCCACCCTTCGAATCGTCTGAGACAAAGAGTCAGAAGCGAATTTCGGACCCGTTGTTCCCACAGGTTCTGGAATTGGAATGAGTTCATTCAAAAGTTACTTCGACGAAATCTCCTAGGAACTTAATGAGATTTAGTGCCCACGGTCTGAGCACGAGTTCTCCCGAAACCTGAACGTTGCATTATGCCCTGTATACGAAGGTACTTGCACTAACTATGAAACATCTAAATCTGAATTTGGCACCGTGCCCTGGCTGATTCTTGCCCTCGGATACTACCCACAAAACCTTGATTAATTATGTGAAATCTTACTTAAAACTCGGAGGCGGAAACGCTTGAGCTGGACACATCAAAGCAAACGCCGTCCCTGCAGTCCTAGTGAAGCTCACCCCGTTCAATTCAGATGCAAATGTTGGTTTTGTACTTCCCACCGGATCTTGTCATGAAACAGGGCATTTGCAATTAAGACTCCATAACAGGAGACCAGAAAGTCAGCCAAATGGCTTCAGCACGTTTTCCAGCCATTAAACCCTCTTAAGAAACATTCATGACATGGTATTGTAAGCCAGTGCCGTTATCAAGACTGCTCTAGACACGGGCCATTTTAAATTACTCGATTTCATACCCAAAGCCTGATGAACCTCCCACTTCCCTCAAAAACCACTAATTGCGATTCTCTAACCCCCTTAACTCAACTCCAAGCTTTGAACCATAAACTGGCAGCCCTTCATTGAATCAATTTTCGTTAACACATTAGCCAAACTCATCACAGACTACACGCCCTCGCCCACAACGAAGACGTACCCAGTTTGGGGCGCAGGATTGCCCTGCGCATCGCACAAAAGGGCCACAGGGTTTCGCAAATCCACTGCAATCCTAGTTCCAATGCTACTGCCATCCTTCACTTTAGGTGCGACACTGGTTTGTGGCTCTGCAAATTAACGACGTTAATAGCACCAGGTGAGTGTGACATATTTCATCACGATCAATTCTCACCACCTTAGTAATTGATTGTGCCTCACTTTCAAAGCAAAGCAGCATCGTAATTGTAAATGCATAGTGTCACTGTCACTGATCACCGTCTAACCACAGTTAGCAGGACTTTAGTGTCAATGCCAGTTGCATACTCCTGGTGAACATTAACATGGCTCGTGACATTCGTCACACGCATGGGCCCGCCATGTTGGGCGACGGAGGATTTTGCATGATCAACGTTTCCCGTAACAGGTTCACCAACCTGCCCTCACAGCGTCTACCTCTTCTTCCAAGTTAAAAGGCCACGCACTTTTTGCTCATGCCATCAAATCGTGAATATTTGACAAATTCCCATTAGTATTACAGTTGTGCAATCACAAGACCCCAGTCTACCATACGGTCAAAAACCTTATTTGGTCACCTTTGTCAACCATGGCCCCAATAACATTTGCTTAATGGCTCCTTCTTTCACACCTGTCCTCAAATGACCCGTATGCAATATACGGTCAAAAACCTTATTTGGTCACCTTTGTCAACCATGGCCCCAATAACATTTGCTTAATGGCTCCTTCTTTCACACCTGTCCTCAAATGACCCGTATGCAGGTGAGTTTACACCTGGTATTCAAGATACTCATGCTAGAAACTCCAAACTAAATTGCCGGTGGCAACTAGTGAATATCAACTAGCTGATTTCCTACCACTTGTACAAAAAATTTCATACTGAAGAAGGCAATATAAATATTTTCAACATTTTCAAGCTTAAAACTCATACTTAAAATGCGGGGGAGGACTCCCCTGAGCTTCACAAACCAGGGCGGAAAGATCACCGACTCGGCTTTCTTTCGGAGGCCGCAGTAATTGCGGTGCTCGAGGTGCAACTCCTGTCATTGGCTCTGTTCAAGAGAGTTCAAAAGCCATGTGATAATTTAACGACTGACGAGAATATTAAATACTTTCCAATTATGGAAACGCCAACAAAACAATGTGCCATCTCCCTTGTGCATTGCGCGGCAAACAAACGAGAGTCACTCATCTCGTCCTCACGCCATCATGATGGGAGATTCGGTAACGTGTTCTGCAACAGTCGAACGGTTCTTGCAAGACGGAAGACAAACAGTCAACAGTTTGAGTATTCTAATTTATGATGGGGCCATTCAGGGCTGACATTCTTGCACTTTTTCCTAACTAATTTGAATGAAATTACATCAATGTTGTCAACCACCCTGTTCTAGCATATGAGCTTACTAATTCATGAATGTGACCAAGAAAGAAAATGAGCACAGGCTACTGTAGTTGTTTAATAGCACGATGAAACAATTGCTGACCTAAACCATGGTGGGGGATGACCTTGAGACAAGCAAGTGATGCTCACAGCGGCACCGGCAGGTCGTTCCATGGCCTGCAGTCGGGAATCGTACGGTAGCTTTGGGCCAGAGCTGCCCATGGGTTCTAAAATTTGTGGATTTTCGGCTATCAATTTCATGGCAAATGTTAAATCGTGGGATTTCCATGGCCGAAACCTGAGAGTATGCCCATGGGTTCTAAAATGTGTGGATTTTCGGCTATCAATTTCATGGCAAATGTTAAATCGTGGGATTTCCATGGCCGAAACCTGAGAGTTGGGACACTAGGAAAGCAGCACCTGTTGCTATCTTAGACCTTCTACTGTACGTCTCCATGGTAACTGCCTATGCCTTCATTCCTAATTCCAAGCTTTTGACCTATTTCAAGCAATTCCTCATACGACGTAAGTTCAACACTCACTTAAAATCCGGTGGAGGGAACGCTTGCGCTGGACACAGAAGCGCAAAGGATGCTCCATGATCCTTGACAAATGCTTGCATGATAGACGAGGTAGAGAACCTAGGCCCGGTGCTACCCATAGGGTCTAGTTGCAAATGCATATTATGAATTCATTTTAATCCTTCCATCTTCCTTGAAATGCGTCAAGACCATTTAAGAAGGATTTTCAATCTGCGTGGGAGCAATCAAGCGACGCTTTCGCGCACGCCCAAACCCAAACAGACAAACCGGACCTCCACGACCACTAGAACGGACCCGAAGCCTTATTGACATAATGAGCCTAGATTGTATCAAGAACCTGTTGCATTTCTTTTGCCATGCTTTACCTTTTCCTGTACTCTTTCAGCCTAAAACACACGTCTAATTTCCTACAACTCTGCTTCAAAATCAGCTGAAGTTTCTACTGTATGCAGTCATCTTGATATTGCACTTCCATCTTAGCTGATTCAGCTTTTCTAACTCAGTAAATTAACAAAAGTCAGCTACATTTTGACTTTTTTGCGATTCTTACTTGAAACTCGGTGGAGGATTGGACTGCGCAGAGCATGACAAGGCAAACGAACTGCCACTTTCCCTTGTGACAGTGTAAAATCTCTGCTCAGATGGGAAATTAGGCCTCATGCTGTTCACCGGCTCTGATGGTAATTGCATTACGACAAGTGAATTACATCAAGTTCAAGCTCAATTAACCACGTGGCATCCCAATTTTGTAAGCTTTTCCACCTAATGCCATTGTGTCTGTGACGACGACTTTATGCAACCGAAATTTCTCTTCCTTAGCATCTCAACCCTTGCAATTCCATCACTGCTCCTTACAGATTGAAACTTCTTGCCCTTTGAGCTTCTGAATAACCTTACATCAACAAATTCCCATCGAAACCACTACTTAAGTCATCACCGACATACTTGAATTCTGGTGGTGGATAAGCCTGAGCCGGGCACATGATAGCAAAGCTATTTCCTTCCATTCTAACGAATCCAGAGAGCACTTGCGAGTCTCCTGAAAACCGTGGACTGGTGCTTCCTAACGGTTCTGCAGATGAATAAAAGTATGAAATTATACTCTCAGTTTCTTCCTCAACTTTTTTTATAACCATCTACAAACATAATCCTCACGTCCTTCTCTCTTGACTGACAGGGCCAAGCCCCGAAGCCTGAATGTTACCAAGCAAATGCTAAAAGCCAACCGCCTTCCATCCCTCAAAAGTCCTGATTCGTTTCAAAAAAGTCACGGATTGGTAACTGTATACATGACTTCGCCATGCAATCACTCATTTTTTGCGTAACCAATATCACTCACTTAAATTCCGGTGCAGGATACGCTTGAGCAGAACAGAGCATTGCAAACGTACTACCCTTCGCAACTGTTCGCATGAAACCTGATATTTGCATGTCTCCAGAAAACCTCGGTGCCGTAGATCCATGTGGTTCTAATGTTTCAATACAACAAACATCTTGCTTTACTCCACCACCCCAGTGTCTCACTTGAACAAATGCAACGCTTTAGCACTGTCATTTGTCATTTCCAATAGTGAAAATGATATTCAATCACAAATCTCCGACTCACAGGCTGTAACGACAAAACTTGATGGACGGCAACCTAAACTCATTCTACAGCAACCCAGCCTTCTACCTTCCTGCCTACCTTCTCAGCTTTCTCTAATAACAACCCTTGCCAAATTTGGAAGAAAAGTCAGAGCATCTATCATCTCGCTTCTCTTCTCACACCATTGTTGTAGCTCATTCTCGCGAACAAATGAAACCCTCACTTAAATTCCGGAGGAGGATGAGCTTGTGCCGGACACAGCATTGCGAATGCATTCCCTTCTCCTTTTGTAATTCCCTGGATTTGCAAGTCCCCCGAAAACCGTGGCATTGTACTATCCCAGTGGATCTTTCAAGTCATTACAAACGAAATGTCAATTGTGAGATGACTCATTGTTATTGCCATTAGTTCACCGCCCGCTCGCCTTCCTGTGTACTGTCCGTCTAAGTTACACACACCTAGTGTGCATGAACACGAGGCAATAGGAAATCCGTGCAGGTGAAATCACCTGGCCGGAATGAGAATCTGTGACTCATGCTGACATTACATGGAGCAGGGCCGTGACTGAATGCAGGTGATAGGTGATTAATCCAATTTGCTCAAGAAAGCATATGAAATCTATAATATCTTGCCAAAAAATATCCAAAAAATACCTTCCAGCTATGATTCTAACAAGTAAACGTTAATCAAACGTAATGGCTGGCTTTTCTAATTTATGGAACCAATACTCCGAGGTTTTAACTACCTGTGCTCCGGTGGTGGAAACGCTTGAGCTGGACACAACAACGCAAAGGAACTACCAGCCGGTCGTGTGAATCTGGACAGGGTGGAATCACCTGTGAATCTTGGACCGGTGCTCCCAAGGGGTTCTTGAGAAAACAATTTGTTTTGCATTACATGTCTAAAGTCCCATATCGATCCAAACTTTAATGCAACGTCATGAGAAGTTAAGCCCTGCTTTCACAGCTAATGTTAAAATCCGCCGGTACGACCTTAGAACAACATCATGATCCGCAGCCCATCACCATGAATGTTGCGATGCATTGCGGCTTCGGTAATTTGCAAATGCCTGTCATTGCCACCAAGTCCTTCCCATTGAATCTGCCATTAGTTTGTTTAACAACAGTGTTCAAGTCCGGTCCTGTGAAAACTTCCTCTCAGTGCACTTCCTTTTCCATACATGAAGATAAAAAGCACTTCCGCATACACTCATCTCTTCTTCTAGGAAAATAACCTCTTAGTGCCTACTAAATATACAAGCATGTCATACTCCACTGACAAGGCAAATAAATAAAGATCTAACTAACCGAAACGCTGGCGCAGGAAATGCTTGAGCTGGACAAAAGAGCGTGTAATCAGAACCGGATGAAATCTCTAGTGAACGGCTCTTCTCCTTTCCTGATGTAAACCGCGGACCAACAAACCCCACTGGATCTATATGTATACAATTAATGTAATGTGAATATCCAATTACAACCAAATCTGTACCGTTTCTCAAATCCTGAACCAATCTTTCCTCGAATCTCAACTCGAATATTCCCTCCGCTTCTTATCTTTAGCTGCGTCCCTAATTCTTTTTTATGGTCACTTTTCATCCGTCCCTATTTCTACACAATATTCCTGTAGCTAAATCAACAATTACAGTGAATCCTTAGCGTAAAATCAAAAACCTAGGATTTTTGATCCTCCTACACCACATTACAGTGTACAAGATTACACATGCACTTTAGCCAAGTATTACTTCCCTTTCTTGGGGAACAAGACAGGGTGATTAGCATTAAGCGTCAAAGAATGTACAGCAGAGA
>VRMD01000302.1:0-30114 GCA_009872375.1 Sminthurides bifidus
TTCAATGCGATGTCTCAAATTTCGTCAATGCTGTTTGTTTTGTAGTACTCGTACATGAGATTTGGGAGTACTGGCACAAAACTTTTTTTTATTCTGTTTCGCTTTTTCTATGTAAACATGAACCGAGGTGTATTTTTTAACACGGTAACCTGTGCATTTTATGTAAGAAGGACAATTTTTTTGGCATTGGTATTTAATTAAGTTGGAGCAGTGAACATTTCGCGTATCCCTTCTGTAAAAATAATCTAGCCGTATTTATTTTACACTTCACGTCAAGTACGTTCGCCTTCTGCGACCAGTTCTGCCCACGTGTACCAAAACAAGGTAGAGCAAAATAGACGTACGAGAAGGTCGTCTTCACATCTATGGCAGTACGGCAGAAGAGATCCTCCTCATTTCCACGATTTAACGTCTTAATTGGCTGCTTTGGTGTTCTTTTAATGGAGGATTAACGCCCAAGTTCCAGTGTGATTTTATCGCCTGTTTTAACTTCTTCCTGTTGCAATATTTTATTGGATGTTGAACGTTCATTCATGTTACAACACAACTCGCACTGTCCGTGACGAAAGCGTAATAGTTTTGTGCGATTTAGTTCGGACTCATCAGAGAAAGCTTAAGGCAGTGCAGTTACACCTTTTTCCTGATTCAAATTTCGATTTCACGTGCTGCCATGGTTACATAGATCCGTCCAGACATAGGCGCGTCATAGATGTATTTTAGTGTTCCTCCACAACACAATCGGACACCATTAGTAAAAAGTCTAATTTTGTAAAAGTAGCAAAGTGAACAAGACTGTATGTACGAAAACGTGCTACTGTGTGACAAATTGTTTTTGTTAGACACTGAACAAGTTAATAGACTATTTCTGCTCATGCTCATTAATTGTTTAATATCCTTTCGCGTGGATATGACAGACTTTTCTTAGTGCTCTCATTTTTGGGACTGAACAATGTCTGATTCAAATATGATTTCCGACGATCCAGTTGAGCTTCGGCGAGAAACAGGCACTGCTCCCGTACAGGTATCAGTGATAGAGACAGAGACTCTGGTTGAAATCCGCAATTCTGATCTTTCGCCGGAATCGGAGACCGTGTTAGATTCGTCAATCTCGTCATCTTTAACTTCAAGCTCGGAATCACCGCTTCAAGATGAACAATCTAATCCTGCCACAAGAGGAGCCACTAGTGTCAACAAAAGGTCTAAACGTCCGCAAGCAAAAAAACCTTCAAGCGCTCTGTTAGAAGCGAAGCGGCAGGCCCAACAACGCATGAAAATACCCGGATTGAAAGATATGACTTTTGTGGTTAAAGACCATCTTCAGGCGGTAAGATCCCATGATTACGCCGTAGAAACATTGGGTGCGTAGCTTGAAATTATTTGATTTGTTACTCTTCCTCTCATTTAGGCAAGAGATGCCAAGGATATTATACGAAAACCAACTGGTTTAGTTTATGATACGCGAATGGTTGAGCATAAGTGTTTGTGGGACGAAGGCTACCCGGAAAAGCCTGAAAGATTTGCTGCTGTGATAAAACGGTAAACAAACATTCATGCTGAAACAATTGAAGAAACCCCGATGGGTGCATAAAAATCAATTACTGATTGATTAATTTGTTTTCAGATGTGAAGAGCTTGGCTTGCTTCAGCGATGTTCACCTATACAGCCTCGGTTAGCTAGTAGAGAGGAATTACTCCGTATCCATACGGAAGAGCACATTGACAAGCTGTTGGCGATTTGTCAGACTGGAACCGGCTCTGACGGAACCTTCAATTTAGGGTATTTAGAAGACGAAGCATCAGTGTACGATGCAATATACTTTCACCCTTCAACCTACGAGCTTTCGTTACTTGCGACTGGTTGCACTGTAGACTTGGTGCATGCTGTGGCAACTGGAGCTGTCCAGAATGGAATGGCGATTATCAGACCGCCTGGACATCATGCTATGAAAAGCGAATTCTGCGGTTATTGTTATTTCAATAATGTGGCTGTAGCTGCTAAGATTGCCTTGGATAACCAAGAAGCTGAGCGCATCTTAATTGTTGATTTTGATGTCCATCATGGCCAAGCAACACAACAGCAGTTTTATGACGATCCGAGGTATGCATCGGCGCCCTATAGTGATACAATAATTTTATGTGCTTTGTACAAGAATAGATTAATGCATAAATTTTTTATGTCCGTAGAGTATTATATTTCTCTACTCATCGGTTTGAGCATGGACTGTTTTGGCCAAATTTACCGGAATCAAATTATAACTTTGTCGGTCATGGGAAAGCCCAGGGTTTTAATATAAATGTTCCGTTGAATAACATTGGACTAGGTAACCCCGAGTTCCTGTCTATCTGGCACCACATCCTGTTGCCAGTGGCATATAAGGTTAGTTCACATTAAAATGGGATTATTTTATTCTTATTACAGAACTTATATCTGATCTAACGAATTTGTTATTGCTTCACTGCAGTTTAATCCAGACTTAATTATAGTCTCTGCTGGTTATGACGCTGCGGTTGGCTGCTTTGAGGTATGATAATGTTGAGATAAACAGAGGTGTGGTATAAGCGCAATTGTGACTAACATGAATCAGTACGGCAGTGCATGACCAAGCAAGCTTGATGCAACCATTCAGTTGATAGTATTTGTGTTAATTGCATGATTCTGTCAGAGAAAGATTACAAATATTTCGTGCATATTTTAAAAAAGATTTACGTATTCAATTTCCATTATTCCAGTTCTGTCCCAATTTAGTTATCGTTTCGGCTGGATTCGATTCTGCACTTGGTGACGAAAAAGTATATGATTCATGCACATAGTCACAGTTTCTAGTTAGCAATTTTATTCAAGCAACATGTTTACTTATTTGGATTCTAATATAACGGTTTCTTCGTTTCATGTAGGGCGAAATGGATATCACTCCGCAGTGCTATCCACATTTAATCTCTCCTTTACTGGGATTGGCCGGAGGACGCGTAGCAGTTGTTTTGGAGGGTGGATACTGCATTCAGTCCTTGGCAGAAGGTGCAGCTTTAACTCTGCGTGCCTTACTTGGTGATCCATGCCCAATGATTCCACCCATCGCCGACCCGGAAAAATCGTAAGCTATTTCTCCTTAGATTTTAATCTGAAATTAACGGCATTTAATTTTTATGTAATTGTTCTTTTGTGTAGGCTCGTTGAAACCGTTTTGAATCTATCGTATATGTTGCAACCGTTCTGGAAAGAACTATCTGTTGTGGAATATGTATCCAACAAAGAGGAGAAGTATGAAATTTGTAAAGAAAATGGCAGCCTTCACATACCTGCTATAAAATTTATGTGGGATGAACCTAAACCACAAAAATTTCTGACAAGAGATTGCTATCCCCTGCAAAGTGATGAGAAAAAACGTTCCATTAAGGAGCGTCTTAATGCTTTGACTCTAACTACGTCATTGGCTATGGCACCAAATCGACTTTGTATTTCGTACAATGATCTAATGCTCAAGCACAGGAATATTGCAGAACCGTAAGTGCCTTCCTTAGTGTTGCAAACGTGTTATGTTTGTTTGTATTGACGCATAACTAACTTCAGTCATTCGTTTAGAGGACATCCGGAGAAGCCCGACAGAATATCCACGATATTTGCGTGTCATGCTGATTACGGGCTGCTAGAGCGCTCGTTACGACTGCCAGGAAGATTTGCTACAGAAGAAGAGTTGCGGTTAGTACACACCGCTGAACATGTAGCCCTGATGAAGCAAACGGCTTCGATGAGTAATCGGGAATTATATCGGTTGAAGGAGGGACTAAATTCGGTATACTTCAATCAGAGTTCGTACGAAGCCGCCGCGTATGCGGCAGGATCAGTCTTAGAGGTACGGAGATCAATGTTATGTTCAGTATTATGCAGAATTTTAGACTTTTGGCTAGACTACCGCTTAGAAAAGTGGTTAGCGCTAATTACTGCAGCGGTTGTTCATATGCTTTTACCGAGGCCACCAAAAATCTTAAAAATTTTCGCAATATAACATCTGTACGCTGATGGCTCAAAGTGAAAACAATTTCAAAAAATGTCTTACGTCTTTTAGGTTGTGGATGCTGTACTGAGCGGAGTCTCTCAAAGTGGGATAGCTATAGTTCGCCCGCCAGGTCACCATGCAGAAGCAGATGAGGCCTGTGGGTTTTGTTTGTTCAACAATGTCGCTCTAGCTGCCAAATATGCTCTGGACATGTTTGCCTTGAAACGGTGCGGCATATATTGCGAATCCATTCATTGGTGACGGTTACGTTTCTTAAATACGATTTTTATTCTGAAGATGTGCCTGATTTTTAGAGTCTTAGTGATCGACTGGGACGTTCATCATGGGAACGGAATCCAGCGTATGTTCAAAGATGACCCCCGCGTTTTATACGTTTCGCTTCATCGGTACGACTATGGAACGTTTTTTCCCTGCTCTGAAGATGCTAACTCTAGTTTCGTAGGCGAACTGGGAGGAGAGGGCTTCAACGTAAACATACCGTGGAATAAAAGTGGGATAGGGGATACGGAATATCTCTCTGCATTCACCAAAGTGATTCTGCCTATTGCCTACGAGTTCAATCCTGAGTTAGTGCTAGTATCTGCAGGATTCGATGCTGCTCGCGGAGATCCACTAGGAGGTAGAATAATTTAATTTTTAGTTGAAAAAATCAGTCGTGGATAACATGTCATTAGAAAGGAGCTGTTTTTTTGATCTATTCTTTACATTTATAGGTTGCCGTGTTACTCCGGAAGGATATGCACAAATGACACACTTATTATCCTCTCTAGCAAATGGGAAATTGATATTAGCTTTAGAAGGTGGCTACAACTTGACGTCTATTGCTTACTCCATGACTTTGAGCACCAAAGCTCTTTTAGGAGATCCGATACCCACGGTTTCCGTGAATGAAGCTTTGATCCCAAGTGCTGCTCAGTCGATTCAAGACACAGTCAAAATGCATTCTCAATATTGGTCTGTACTCCGACCTTTCGTCCGCACAGTGCCTCTTATATCTGAGGAGGAATCTTGCTTAATACCCATGGGAGCCTATGACACAGAGCCCGAAGAATCCATTTTGGTTGATCTTGTCACTTCTGAAAACTTGATTGCATCAGTCAAAGACGAAGAACAACAATTGTCATCGCACTTAGCAGATTTGAAGTTGAAGGAGACTAATGCCTTAAACAATAACGATACAGACTAAAGTCTCCAAATAATTCGTGATATTTGTAAATAGCCAGAGTCTGATACACATGATACACTTACATACACCTTAGGAGCCGCAAGATTAACTGAATTATACTTTTTAAAGCGAAATTTGTATTATTTGTAATGTAACTGTAACTACAGCTCTTTAACGTGCGCCTACATACTTTTAAATATGACCTTCATACATTTATAAACTGTAACAATTGTTATTCATACGCACTTGCAGGTTGTTCAAATTTGATGTAATATTTCAGGCTTATAACTTCAGACCCATTAGAGCTGTTAACAGAATCGCACATACATGCTGTTTTAAGAATTTTAATTTTTAGCTTTTTTGGACTAAAACTGACAGAAGAAGGAAGAAATGTTAGTAAACTTCCAGCGTCTAAACTGCATAATAAATCGGTATCGTAGAACATACATTCTCATTCCAGTATACAACTAATACAACATCATGATAACCTAAAATGGTAACATTTAGCCCACTCTAATTTTTAAACTTTCCTTTTACTAGGTTTTCTGAAGCATTTTAGCTTAAAAAATTGCTATTGAAGGACTACTAATTGGTCTGTGCTTGCTGGATACTGGAGCTCCAACCGAGTAGAGTAGGGCACGCAACGCTTTCAGAATAAACGTCAAATGAAACGCGTTAATTATTAAAGGCAATAGGCCATGTGCATGAGGAAAGGTATTACGGGCTCTCAAAGAGTCGTAGATTTCTAGGCTACGATTTCTAAGAATCGGCGGACTAACGAACTAATCCGACAAAAAGGCTTGCACGATGAGAACTGTGAGAGATGCAAAAAAGGGTCCCAGTAAAAGCTTAGGCAAAGCAATTTAAAAATGCACGTTTACTAATAATGACCCGGCAGTAACACAAAATTAAAGCTACCGATTTTGACGCTATCACGGTGTTTACTTATTATCCGAGAACTTTCTTTCTGTAATTCTGCATTGGGAGTTCATTCGTGCATTACAATCTCTCATATCTTCAATTTTTGCTGCATTCTGGTTTTATCCTTTAGTGAAGTAGGAGCATTATAGGACTCGACTATTGGATACTGATGAGCTCATTAACTTTGAAATTTTTAATGTCTGAATAAAATAGTCTCAGTTGCTGCGAACGCGAACGTTTTTAACATAGCGTGACCGAAGGGAAAACTGCAGTAGTCAGCATTGGCGATGCTTCTTGTAAAGAAAAAGTCCCGATTTCCAAAAGTGACTCAATTACTCACCCTTATCGCATTAAGGTCTAGTTCATGTGCAAACAAGAGCTAATATAAAAGAAACTGACAATTCAGCTAAACTTGAGCAGCGTAATCTTGATTAATCACAGCAAATGTAATAAATAAAAACTAGGCCTGTAGTAAATGTATCACAGGCTTTTAGGAGCACATCATCATCGCCTACCACATTCTTCAAGGAAACTCTAGCGATGCTTGCTTGCGATGCTTACAACAACTAGTGGGCTCTTAGAATGAATTGAAACTCTTCGAACTTCTGTTTCAGTACTTCACATCTGCTGAGTTGAATTCCCATTCCAGGTAGCCTTTTCCTCGTCACTGTCTGTTTCGGAGGTCCTTAAACGATGTACAGTTCCATCCAGTTTTTTGCTGGCTGAGTTCTTACCCCTACACCAATAAATCTACACAGTACAGTCAAGAAAATACGATTCAGTTATCAGTTCGATTCGAAATGCTTACTTGACTGATGATGGACCACTATCTTGAGATGCTGATGTCTTCTTAGACGCACTTTGGTTTTCCGTCTGGGCCTCGGTCTGTCCTCCTAGCCTATTGCCTTGATTCCTACATAAAGGACAAGGACAGTTAAAGCATAAAAAGTAACGTATGACGTAGTATAAGTATGATCGTATGTGTTGCTGGATTTGAATTTAACAGTGAATGCTAAATAATATTAGCACAGAAAACATACTCATTCCTGGACCCTGAAGTTGGTGCCCGTGCGGCGGCTGCGGGATTAGGTAACGCACGTTGGGTAAAGGACCATACGAAAGATATGGGGAGCATCACTAGTCCTAGTAAAGCCGTTATCAGACTCCACAAGCCTTTATATGACCCAACGTTTGAGGCTCCTCTGCCTCCAGAGTCCTAAAAGTTGCAAAAAAACCGTTTGAATTTTCCAAGCAATTGTGACTGTGAGTTACAAAATTTGTATTAAGATGAAATTCGTCGTACGGGTAATATTAGAAGTGCAGCTGAAGGCAGCAAGCCTAGATCTCGAAGAGTGGACGAATACTGCGAGCTTTCAAATTTCGTACGGGGAAAAGCTATGCTAATAGTGAAACTCCTAAAAAATAAAAATATTAGAACTTCATTATAAATGTTTGAATAAAAATATCTAGGTGGAGATTTACCTGGAGATTTACCGAACAAGAATTACCTAAAGGGTAACTTCCCGTTATCCAGGAGGTACTGGTAGACAGATCCCAGAGTCGCATCTGGTTCAAAGGTATATGTTTGGGAACTCCCGTCAGGCAGGCGGAATGATATGCGCGCTTTACCAGCATAATTCATGGCCGATGTAGATGCCACTGAGGGACGTTGAGTCACATTGCTGCTGGTTGAAGGTTGCTGTTGCTCCACGAAATCGGCATTATTGCGTGCATTTCGGGCAGCCCTATCTTGAGCTATTTGTTCGCGAAGTTTCTGCCGCAGGGCCTTTTCTGCTTCTCTGTCTTTTCGGCGCTCTTCTACCATCCGCTTTGTCTCTTCTTCTTCTTGCCATCTCTTTAACTCAGCAGCCCCTTTTCCGGCCTGTCGTCTTTCTATCTCCCTCCGACGCTGTTCCTGAAAGAGATACGATTTAAATCCGCGTGATGTTGATGTTTTCAGATACTTTAACCTTTAAAAGAAGTAAGATAGTGACAGCAACCTGGAATATATATACCCTCTCACCTCTTCCTCTTCTCTTTGTTTCTGTAACTGACGAGCTAAGGCTAATTCCTTAGCTCGGCGAACCTTTTCTTCGAAGCTCGGTTCCCGACTGTCTTGCGCTTCTGTATTCTCGGGCTTCTTTTGCTCTTCTTCATCCTTGCTCTTTTTTAGAGGAGGTTCTTGCACAGGTGATACCGTTGGGGCACTTTTGGTTTCAGATACTTGATTGTCATCTTTTTTTGCGGGAGAAAGTTTATGTTGTACTTGAGAAGAACTCGCAGATGCAGCTTTCGCTTCCGTCGTTTCTGGAGGCGAAACAGAAGCACACGCGTCACTTAAGACTTGTCTGTGGCGAACTAACGCTGCTTGTAGCCTGAGCAACAAAGTTTCTGTAGTTATGGGAGGTCGAATGATGTCAACAGCAGCCGCTTTAGGACCGATGCAATACAGTGACGGCGCCATAGCACCTGGAACTGCGATAAAATGTGTATAAAAAAATTACTTAAACTTCATAACGATTCCCTTGGAAACCGTCAATAAAATAACTTACACAGTTGCGCGAACGCTCTATGGGAGTCACTATTAGCTTGCAATCGGATGCAAACGAAATCATTAGGAGATGAGACAGCAGCAGACACACTTTCTGTCTCCAACTGTTCCTCCAGTTGACGTGAAATGTCATCGTCACCTAAAAATGAATGCGATATGCCATATACAATTAGTTCCGATCGGTTGATGAAAAATGAAGATATGGTTCACCCGGAATATAACAATTCCTGTTAATTATGTAACTGCTTCATATTCTCGCTTACCAAAAATTGCTACAAAAAACACTGCCCTATTGTTTTGCGATGTCACTACGGCATCCGGAATTCCTCCTTCAAACCACTTCATTCTGTGCAATTTTTAAATAAAGCTTTCGAAGGCGAAAATAGCCAGAAAGTAAATAGGCGCTTCTGATTCACAATATTATATATACGACTTGTAGGAATATTCTAGTTTCACACGCACGCAGTTATTTTATTGTTGATTCAACATCACACGTGTCTCTGGTAATAGAGATTGGAAATTGCACATATCATAAGTAATCGTCAAAATACGGCACGGTAACTCACAACGATCCCTTTAATATGCAAGTGAAATTAAATCCACGAAACCCGTTACTCCTTAATCAGTTTAGGTAGTATGCATTCTAATGTTTTTGGCACATGATGCTAATGGGCCCACTTGGAACAGCAGCCGTGAAGTTGGCCGAATCCCAAACATTTCGTATGTAAGTGTCAGAATTTTCCGTAGATTCACCATTGGGCAAGTTTCTTTCAAAAATCCTAGCTCCGCAACCGGTACTCCGATTTTTGAAATTCTTGCATCATTAGAGAGGTACCGCAGCAAGGATCCGAATGAAATCAAAGTTGACCAGTAACCCGTTTAAAGGGCCAGGGAAATAAAGGGCGTCTGGGACCTTTCGACCCTGCCATCGTCTATGGTCATGCTAATTTAAGTATGAACATAAATTTTGGTGGCAAGCAGACCCTTAGAAAAGCCGTGGCACCAGGTTGTTGCCGATGTTGGTATTACTTCACGAGGCAATACCTCCGATCGCGCAGTTTTGCGCAGCTTGAGATCAGTGTATTCGATAAAAAAACAAGTTCCAAAGTTACCCTTCACAAGCAGTTAAAAATGCTAGCTCAGCGCTGCTAGGCGCAGTACTTTTAGCGTGGATGCGGGTTTAATTACTAGGTACCGCATCATTTAAATTAAAAATGTATTAAAATTTTTTTAGAATTGAATGTTGTCTATCAACCTGAAAGCAAAAGTAATTGTAGTTGTATTTTAAATGACACAAAATGATGCTTCACCTGATAATCGAACCAGAATTCACGCAAGCCATCATCTTCGGTTGACCGATCAAGGCCATTCTTCCTGTCTCTCCTGTGCAAAATCCAGTCGTCCTCGCAGTTTGCAATTACCTGCCCGTTGCCAACAGAAATCCATTCTCCAACTAATTAAATCGTTTCACTCGTGTAGCGCAATTTGAAATAACTTTAAGTTGCGGCCTAACTTTATATCATCCAAGCAGGACTCCATGCCATTCACCTTCGGCTCCTATTTCCACACTGATACAATCTATTTAGACCCGGAAGAGGAAATCGTCAGTAATCCAAGCCGTCCTATTATTTCTGCAGCATTCAGGTAGTGGCGCAGCACAATCCCTGAGTTATTGTAGGCTGATCTAACTAATTATATATCTATCCAGGTAAGTCCCTCGTTGAACGCGAAAGGTGAGTTTATCACCTATAGGAGTTGGAGCTGAGTGGAATTGATGGTGGCTTTTGCCCTTGAGCTGATCTCTTACTGGCGTTGGGTCCCGATGCATCAAGGGTTTCTTAGTTCTTTCTCATAGTTTTTATACTGATTCCCTGAATTGAAGCTCGTGATTGGTATCAGAGTCAATTCAACAGGATTGAAATGAATTCAAGGAGTAAAAATTAATATGTTAGTTTTTTCAATTCGAGTACAAAGATTTATTCTGCACGGCTAACTTGCTCTTCTTCGTGAAATTGCAAAGGTAGTCGGGCATGAATCCCGGCGACCGTATTGTTCACAGCAGTACGATTTCATAAGCATTGTAATGAGTTGCTATTTTAGGCTTTATGTCAAAATTTACGATCATGCATAGTAGTACACAGAATGTCGAGTATGGTGATGGGAGGTGGAGCACGGGCATCGGAGGAGCGGAGCAACACGGAGGAGAAACGAGTGCGGACGGTCGGGGAAAAAGCGGACGGGACGCCAGGGAGAGGAACACTTTGTGTTTTCCTCTCAACCTGGCATCTTGTCTTTGCAGACCCTCCGCCGCCGCCCGTAGTAGAGTGAGAGAAGGAGAGAAGCGATCCTTGGAGCGCTGAGAAAAGTGACCGAATCCAACCCTGATCAAAGGACGTGCCACAGCCCGCGAACGACCCTTAAGCGTGACAGTGAGAACCGCCGATTCCACCGCTGCCTATCGGGCCACCTCCCATCAGGCTCCTCTGAGGGTAGACGACTAAGAATATGTAAGGAAGATATTTTGGGAATAAACCCGTATTCGTTTCCTTTTCTCAAAATCCCTGGTTTTCTCTCTTGTCGTTGCCTCACCACCGGTAGGGAACGCGTAACGCTAGCCGAAGCAGTGACATCAAATTTTATTATTAACTACCAAATTTCATCATGAAAAAGCACTGCTAATTGACTTCCACAATTTTCTTCTAAAAACTGGAACTGCTTTCACAAAACATAGTAATGCGCACTGGATTCATGCTAATTTCCTGGGCATAAGCGGGGTTAAAATAGAGGACTCAGCTTTGTACTTGTTTCACACAAATGCCCTTAAACTTATCATCCTGTGATATGCAAACGAGTTGCTTATTAAAGTTGAAGAAAAACTGATGGATCCAGAATAATAGAGTGTCATTGGAAACTTATCTGAGCTTTGACTAAAGCTGACTTCATCACGGGTATGGTAGTTTCACTCCGTTCATAAGGACTGGAATAAATAAACAATTCTCAGAATTACATAAACGCATCAAAAAATCACTTGAGTCTGGACTTTGATGCAAATATAGAAACATGACGTTTATGTTGAATGATAAGCTTTCAGACGGTTTTCAGCCATGAATATACACCACACTGAGCAGTACTTTAAATGGCAGAAGCTGTACTCTCGCAAAAAGGCTTCATTACCTTTCTTCTTTTCATTAACACGATTATGCTTTATTGAAGATTTGGTTTTGAAATACTTTGTTGTTTCCATTAAACTTGTTCTCCTCTTTCCGCCATTGTTTCTCTTTTTTTAATCTGGTTTTCCAATAATCTGGTTCCCAAAGTAGTCAGGCGCGCCCTTGGTGGAAATCTGAAATAGAAAGGCAGTTCATCATAACAAGATTTAATGTCATGATTTGATATTTTCATGATTCATTTTTTCATACAAATTTCCGAATTTTCTGGAATCTAGTAAACGTCTTCATTCTTTTTCAGCTTGGAAGTAACCGGGCCATAACCGGTTTTCTTCTAATACGTCGTCATCATGGAATACATTTCCGCTATTTGAAGTACGGGTGTAGCTATCGATGCAATTTTGTTTTTAGCCTGGATCTTAGCCTTTTACACAATCATCAGTATCGCAAGTTCAAGCAACTGCGTCGTTTGGGATTAAAATTATGGTCCTTATTGCTCCAGAATATTGTTTTGCATGCTCCCGGTATACATCCGAACCAAGTCCTCCGATTTGAGAGTATTTTCCGAAGCCTTTTAGTGTCGCCACTGCCTTGGGTGGGTGACGTACCCAGATGTAAGGGCGCCTTCATGGTTACTATCATTGGTCTCAAGGCTCTTTTTTCTCTTTGCACTGGTAGTGAACGGGTTAATGCGCAGCACAAAGCAGCTAGCCTGATAGTTATGGTAAAAAGAACGAAGTTTCGCATGGTTACAAGCTTGAAGAATTGCTTAAATAGTTGATGGTTTCGTACAGTTTTACTCTACGGACGGAAAGGTGAAGAAAGGAATCAAATAGAAATCTGTGCGCACTTTAAATTGAATTTACATCTATTTCTGTTATTTTGTTTGTTCTCAACTCACTCTTTTTACAAATAGATCTGAATGTTTCAGGTGGTACTATACTGTTGGAAAATAAGGGGTACTTAGTGAGATGTGTAGAACGAGATTTGTCTGTGAAGCATGCGGCTATACATACAGCCTCAACGGTCAGGCAATCTGGCGTTTTGTAGATTTCGTCGGCTGTTTTGTACCCTTGTTCGGCTCTCGGGCGTTTTGTGGATTTAGGCGGCTGTCTGGTGTTTTGTAGGTTTAGTCGGGCAGTCGGAGTTTTGTAGATTTGGTCGGGCAGTGTGGGGTTTTGTAGATTTGGTCGGGCAGTCGTGCGTTTTGTCGATCTAGTCGTCTGTCGGGTGTCTTGAATTTTTACAGAGCCCCGCCCGGCTGTCGGGTGTTTTAACCCGATATTGTCTTATCATATGCGCGTTTTATCGGCTAAAATGCATTTGGTGACAAAAATTTTCGTCGGCCATCGGGTGTTATGAGCATAATTAGCATGCTCACCCGTCTGTCGGGCGTTTTGTAAAAGGCTATTGGCCGATATTATTGGGGGTGAACTAATCGTATAAAATCGGATGTCTTGAAACCGTTTTTGTCGGATGTCGGGTAATCTGGCTCTTCCTGAATTGATTTAACCTCACAGATGTCAAATGTATCAATCATGTACATGTATTATGACGATTTGAACAGTTCAACCTGTGTTGAAAACAAGTTCTTTCTAATTTCTCTTCCGTTTCTTGGTATCTAGCATCTGTGTGCTTGATGCCTGTTGCCCCTATGACGGTCTCATAAACAAGTTTTTTAAACAAAACAATTTTTATAAAAATGTGTGGGCGAACCGCATGGTAAGTCGATATTGTGAATAGTGGTAATGTAATAATATAAATGGCAGTTATTCTCCAGTATTGTGTTGTTTCAAGTTGATATTTTAAGGCATTGAGCATTAGTGCATTTTACGATGCCCATATATCTAATTGTAAGGTAATTGAATTTGGTTTCAGTACCCTGGAACCTAACGTTATTCAAAATGCTTGTACGTACGTGGATCCGAAAACCGGGGTGTACGTTAAACCTGTGTGGAGAGAGCATCCTAATTCAAAAGGCATCGATGGTGGAAGTGAAGACTCTATAGTAGCCCCAACCCGGTTCCGGTACTTTCCTAACGCCAATCTGACACCAACTTCTTTCTCTCCTGTTCTGTTTTGTACCACACTCGATGCTGCATCAGAAGAACGTTGCAGGGTTTTGCAGCCCATGATGTGGAGTTTGATTCCACCATGGCATAAGGTAGGTGAGGAAGGATTTTTGAATATATAAAAAGCCTAATCACAGAGAATGATATCTACGTTATTTGATTTTTGACAGGGCGAAGCTAAATCTCACAAGTACTCCACAAACAACTGCAGAATAGAACATCTGCCGGATTCCAAGCTATTCAAACGTGCCGTTGCCCACCGAAACTATTGCGTCGTTGTTGCTCAAGGTTTCTACGAATGGAAAACGATTAAAACTGATGCAAAAAAACCGATCAAACAGCCTTACTTTATAGTAAGATCTCAAGAAAAAGACGGTTTCTCTCCGGATGATGTCGTAGATGATTCAAAATGGGAGGCTGCAACATGGAGCGAATCAAGCGGCTGGGATGGTCCAAAGCTTTTGATGATGGCAGGCATCTATGACGTGTGGCAAGATAGTGAGGTACGGCTGAAGCATACACACAATCAAAAGTGAAATGACAGGAAGAGACCAAGAAGTCTATAAGTTACTGATTGTTTCTTGTAGGGGTAAAGATGGCAATTACGTTTTGGTAATTATGCGCTATTAGCAGCTTTATGGAGACTTTGTGGTTTATAGGGTAAGCCTGTTTATAGCTACAGCGTCATCACGATGGACGCAGAAAAGAAATTTTCATGGATACACGAAAGAATGCCAGCGATTTTGGAGACTGAAGAAGATGTTGATGTATGTTCCAAGCCCTTTATTTTCTCGAAGTTATCGACTAAGTAAATCTGTGTTAATGCAATTTGTTGTAGTGTAACCTGATACGGATACAAGGGCACGTATCGTATCCTTTTCGGGTAAAAAACATCAAAGTATCGTATCCAATTGGATGCAATTGGTTGCGAATCCCCAAAAAGTTTCAAATCGCATTATATCGTTGAAAATAGTATAAAAATCCGCTTCTTGTATGAGCCTGTAGCAACTGTACGTAAACGGCTAAAAATCAGCTTAAAAAATCGCAAGAAAAAGATATCTTATCCACTTGTTTAGTACACGGCGGCAGTATTTTCGTTGGGTGCTGTGGTGATCAATTACAGTGGATACGTCCATCTTCGTAACCTAAAATTGGATGCGAAAAGCTAGCGTATCATGACTCATGACATGACTGTAGCGTATCCGTAATCCGGCAACACTAATTTCTTGTAAATGAACTGTAATGCAGCTTGCTTCACTTTTCAGGCGTGGCTGAATCCTCCAAAAGATCATACCGTTAGGGAAATTCTGGCCAAATTGAAGCATTCAACTGCGCTGGAGTGGTACACAGTTTCTCCAAAAGTGAATAATTCTAGATGCCATGATATGGATTGTTACAAGCGTGTAGAAAAGTAATTCAACCAAAAATTATTACTGTAAGGACTTGTTTCCCTTTATGATCCTAGCTTACCTTTAAATAACTCTCAATTTTAGGATCCCAGATGTGAAACCGAAGACAATGCTAACTAGCTGGTTGAAAACACAACCTAGGAATGAGGGAGTGAGTCCTATCAAAGACGCAAAAGCGCATCATTTAACTTCCCCCAAAAAGGAGAAAGATACCGCTGATGGAGAAGCAGAACATCCAACTGTAAGAAGGTCACCGAGAAAACAACGACGAAGTCCAAGCGAAACAAATGAAAAAAATCCGAAAAAAATCAGAATCGAGAAGAATTCTTGAAGCTCAGTTTTAATACATGGGTTCCTTTACTCAAGATTTATGGTATTATAGGGTTTATTTTTTTATAGGGTTTATGCGTAACGCAAATTTCTATTGATTGTTCTTTTTGCCAAAATCAGAAGTAGATGTAGCTCCCATAGTTAGTTGATTCAAGGATTCAATATTTAATCAAAATCTCAACCCTCACCTCCATGCTATTTCCATTAAGACTGATGAGAAAAGGAAGCCAAGTTAACATGCATAGCATGGTTTGGATTTTCTTACTCAAGTAACAGTTTTTCAGCTGTGAAATTCAAATGGTTTTTAAAGTAAATTGAGAGATCGGTAAGTCTTACAATTTACTGTATACTACGATGCATAATTGCAAACCCCTCTTCAAAGTTGGTGTCTTTAAAAGGCAGCTATTCACGTTAAAAGTTCGTGAACACAAATATATATTATGCTGTTTGTAAAACTCACTCAACATCATCAATTCAATTTCAATTTCAAACCATAAAAAGGCATTACATTATTTGAGAAGAGAACGTCTACCACAGCGTTCCATCTGGGACAGTTTTCCTGCTAGATGTCAGGCAGGCACAGGCACAAGTTTTATGCACTCTCAGCCGAATCACATCATGCTTTTCAGTTGGATGATGAAAGAACACGCAATACGCAACGCAACCCGTTTTGGTGGTGAAAAACCCAGAATGTTTTACCTATAGTCTGTTTAAATAATTTGCAATCAGTTTTATGAATTGAACCAGAAAGCCGGGGCTGACTTTTAAATTATATGATCAGGTGATAAATAATAATATTTTGTTATAATAATAATATGTTGTATTAGCTTTATATACTGTACTACTGGGATACATTGAGGTCCCGAATAACCGATTGTCGAAATATTTCAGTATATCTTGCCTTTCCAGTTGGTCATCATGGCTAGTGAGCTAGGCGAACGGATATTGCAATATTTGTCCCACACGGAAAATGTCAACAGCCTGCAGTTAGCAAAGGAATTCGAAGAAGATCATCAAAAAATTGTAGGGGCAATCAAGAGTCTACAAAGTCTTGGGGACATTATTCAGGCAGATCAAGTTAACTGTACTCGTTGGGATCTTACGTCTGAAGGTTTGTCCATTAGTAATGATAATGAAGAGTAGAATTAATTTTACTAAACGTAATTATTTCGCAACCATTGCATTGGTGTGTTTCTGAAGTAGGTTTTCATTTCACCGTACGGAAATGATGTGCTGTTTTGTTCTGATTCGTTCAGGTCAAGGTGTACTGAAGTTTGGAAGTCATGAGGCTGTGGTGTACCAAGCAGTTCCATCTGAAGGAATTGATACGCCGGAACTAATGAAGAAAACTGGTGCAAGCGGTAAGGTTGGCATGAGCAAAGCAATTGCAGCCGGGTGGTTGAAGACAGTTAAAGATGGAAACGTGACAAAAATCGTCCGTGTGGTTGATAAAATTGTCGATACCGTAAGTTTGAAGCTGCGGAACTCATTGTTTTTATTCAGTCAGTTATGCTCTGTATCTATGTGTGGATAGGTGGAAAATATTTTCAAAAAACAAAATTATATTCTTGGAACTCGTTGATGTTGCTGTATCTCCCTAATGTTTCTATTGGAAGGTTCAACTTAATCTGAAAAACCTGTCTGAGGGCTCTACCTTGGATCAAAACCTAATCAATGATTACAAGAAAAGAAAGCTAGTGCAGCAAGTTAATATCACCAGCTACGCTTTGAGAAAAGGTCCAGGATTTACTTTGAGCATCGAGAAACAAGAGACAGAACTAACGCCTGATTTGCTTGCTTCTGGAGAATGGAAAACTAAGAAGTTTAAACCGTATAATTTTAATGCTTTGGGCATTCAGCCTGCTTCTGGTCATCTACATCCCTTGATGAAGGTAAGTCGGGTTTTGAAATTGATCTAATAAAAGTGGCAGATGACAGAGACAGAAATAGCTGCAAGTGTTCCCGAAATATTCATGCAAAACATGCTCTACAAGGTCTTTCATTTTCTTTCAGGTGCGGACCGAGTTTCGGCAAATTTTTCTTGAGATGGGGTTTTCTGAAATGCCTACAAACAAGTTCATCGAGAGCTCGTTCTGGAATTTCGACGCACTTTTTCAGCCGCAGCAGCATCCCGCACGTGATGCTCACGATACCTTTTTTCTTACAAGACCTGCTAAATGTACTTCCATACCTAAGGAATACATGGAAAAAGTCAAAAAAGTGCATTCGGTAGGCGCGTATAACTCACAAGGATATGGTTACGATTGGAAAATCGAGGAGGCAGAAAAAAATCTAATGCGAACGCATACTACTGCCAACAGTGCTAGGATGTTGTACCAAATCGGTGAGACCCGCATTTAATTATTGGCTTATGTTTCGGCTGACTTCAATGTGTACCTTGTAAGAGAATTAATGCATCACTTCTTTTACCACATTATCTGTTTCAGCGCAAAAGCCTTTTGAGCCTGTTAAGCTGTTTTCCATCGACCGAGTTTTCCGTAATGAGACCTTGGATGCCACTCACCTAGCGGAGTTCCATCAGGTTGAAGGTGTAGTTGCAGACCGGGGTATATCATTGGGTCATTTATTGGGAGTTATTAAGCAGTTCTTTAGTCGACTGGGGATAGAAAAAGTGCGGTTCAAGCCAGCCTACAACCCGTACACTGAACCTTCGATGGAAGTGTTTGCTTATCATCCAGGATTGAAGAAGTGGGTTGAAGTCGGTAACTCAGGCATGTTTAGGCCTGAGATGCTGCTTCCTATGGGTCTGCCAGAAGATGTTCGGGTAATTGCTTGGGGATTATCTTTGGAGAGGCCGACAATGATCCGCTATGGAATTCAAAACATTCGAGACTTGATAGGTCCCAAAGTTGATCTTCAGATGGTCTATAACAGTCCTCTATGTCGTTTGGACAAAAATTAACACATTGTATTGCTAGCAAGTAAAACCTACCAGTGACTGAGGAACGAATTTACTACCGTATTAATTGCTAGTAGTATACATTATATACTACTGTTGCTCATGCACATATTTACCTGATTTTACTACCGATGTTATTGCATCCTGTTTAATTATACCACACGGCACTTAAAGTAGGGCTTTGGATTGCGCTCCTCTGCTCAGACACAACTTGTACACTAATTAAATTCTTAAATGGAGGTTTTGATCATCGAAGGCGGACAAAAAGGGTGATTGATAAGGAGAAATTAAAGTGCCAAGTTATTCGAGTCCGGAAACTTTTATATAAGATCATCAATCATAGCAGTACAAAATCATGAAACAGAGCACTTTAATCTTGACGAAGAGGAAATTGGTCCTCGCGAATTCCATCTTTGGTGATGATTTTGATCAACACAGCATCTCCTGTATATATGTCGCGTTCTGCTGCTCCGATAAAAGTATCTTTGACAATACGAACAGCTTCATCCAAACCCATGGGCTCCTTCGGCTTGGATTCCTCAGTTCGGTTTCTCAATCCAACCTATCAAGCAGAGAAAGTGAGATGAATAAGTAGTTCCAAGATATGGAATGATCGCTGATCACTAAAATGGTTTTACTTTATCCAAGAAGTCAAAACATGTACCAAGCTATCGAGAAGCGGCTGTATCAAAGCCCCTGAAGATCCTCCGGCATGAAACATATCCTTCTCGCAATGGCCAACAGGGTCATAGCTGTAGATAACTCCATTACCTTGTTCATCAAGACCAGCCACCACATTGGAAACGTAGTATGGGAAAAATCTTTTGTAATACAGCATCGTGGACAACATTTGAGCTATTGCTCCAGTTGACATATCCTTGTTGTGTTCATGCTTGTAGAGCTACGGCAAAAATTGTTAAATACTGTATTCTTACTATAAAAACTTGTTAGCGGTTGAGCTGGTGAGTCAAAACAAACCTTGATCCTAGCTTCAAGCAATTTTCGAAGTGTCAGCACGTCGCACCAGCATCCAGAGCAGCCCAGAACAGTCCAATTATTTAGTGCTTGAACTTTGGGCTGATTTCGTGTGTAGATTTGAAATCCGGTACTCAATCGCGTGTCTGAAGCGATGACAGCGTACCCTTGGCCAGCAATAGCGACAATGGTTCTGTACATCAGATCGTTATATTATACTCAGACAAATCCATGAACATTAGCCAATTGCAAGCGCCAGAATTTACACAAACATGCCAGTTACTCTACTCTATTGAGTACAAGGGCTACAAGCACCGGGAGGAGATAATGATTCATCTTACCCTCCATTATCTGCATAAGGCGAAAAATGTCGTTGCAGAGGTCCGCTTGCCGCTTCAATCATTTTGCTGCAAGAAAAAGGTCATAAGCTCAAGTTTAAGCCTAATACGTTCAGGCAAAAATGCCACTTACAGCACGATATCAAAAGAATAAGTACCTAGAGAATGACGTCGAGGAGATTACCACAATATATTCTGATTCAGGATGAGCTTATGCTCAGAAAAACCTTCAATGCGATGAGCGCGTGAAAAATTGACGTCGGTAAATTGCTTGACTATTCTAGAAAATAAGAAGTTATAATTTTTATTAATTCAGATACTCAGGCCGGTCCTTCGTGTATCTAGAGACGAGATGAGTACGCGAGTGATTCGTAATAAAGGAAAAGTTTTACAAAGTCACTCTCATATAGTGAAAGCGGGAATTTCAAATCCATTCTCTATGACTATGTACACCGTTAAAATTTCCAAAATTTTTCTTCTATGGTGTGCGTAATAGCTTATTTGATCAGGCTAAACGCTTATTAACGGAATTTAAGGGCCTGGTATAGCATCGTACAGTATCTCAATAGGGAAAAAGAGCGCTATTGGCATTGACTGCTGACGCATTTTGCAATGAATCTCTCATTCAGTTCAATGATGGATAAAAAAAAGTCTATTTTCATTTGCCTTACAATAGTTTCGGTTCAAAAAAATCCCTTATTTATTATAACAGAATCAAAATCAAAACACGGATGTTACAGACATCACGATTCGCATACGTCTATGCCACAGAATTATAATAAGCGCTTTATGTTTAGTACGAGCTGTAAGAATTTATCGATTGTTCGTAGCATAGCATAAAGTATCCAGACCGAAGACAGGACAATTATACTGGCTACCTAACGACTGTGATTTTTAGTAACACATTTTGTCATGACTAACTTTTTACTTCAAATAAAACAGTTCCATCAGTCTAAGGACGAAATCTAGCGTTCAACTTTAAAGTTTGAAATACTTTGTATCTTTTCGTTCATGTGACAAACATGTGTTGCAAAGCGAAGAATAACAGCAAGTCAGCTCAACAACACAAAACCTGCTACACTACTATATCTAGTTAATGCTGCTAATATACTGTAATTAATTGCAGCTAGATCCATCGGTTACAACTCCATCCATAATAGGAGCATTCACACTCTCTCCTTCATCTTTTTTATCCTTCTTGGTTCCATCGGCTAAAATTTCTGTATCTTCAGCTTCACAGCCGGCACTTTCATTCCTACGACGTTTTCTGCTGTTTTCCAACGTGTTCTTTCGCTGGTACCGTGGCAACATTTCCATACCAAGCACCTCGTGAATCTTACGGAAGCTAATCAGCCGAAGCGCTTTCTGGAAGCATTAAAAATAATTCAAGTGAATACCATAATTTCTTCAGGACAAATCTATAAAATACGTATACAATCTGCGCATATGTGAACTAAAGTTTGATCAGCACGAGAAAGGATCACATATATACTCCAGTATTATCTCACCTGACAGTAAGCCGTAACATCGTTGCGCTGTTGATCAGTCATACATTGCAGCACATCGACGGGCTCCTTCTCACAAGGATCAAGGAGCCCGACACTGTTCCTTAGGATAATACCAGATGAGATCGCTTCTAAAAGTAACCGCAGACCATCGCCTGGGCTGACTGGAGCACCAATGCTGCTGATAATTTTTTCCGTCAAAAGTTCAATCGCCTGGAAGTAAAGAAAATGCTTTATATTCCATTTCTAGGGGTAAAAACCTCAATTACATAAACATATTCATTGATATGTTTAAGTGAAAGAGTACACAACGTCTATCTAAACGTACCCAGCACGGAAATGAAGCCCATTCAGGAACTCTCTCGCACATTTCCCGGAATATACGAATCAAAATGACACAACTTTGTAAAGATGTAACCCTAGCCTGAAATTCACGGGAAAAATAAATGAACATTTTCACAACCACGACCATGTTCGCGTAAATACTATCGACAAGAAATTCATGTTTGTAGCAATTTGACTCGAAAAAAAAGTTTTAGTAACTAACAGCCATACGAGTCAAACGGCTAGAACGGAATCTTTAGTAAGAGGTCGTGCCACCACCTCAGTTTTGTTCACATTATAAGTTTTTAAGCAACATTTGTCGATTTCAGCCTCGTGATCACCACTCATTGACTGAAATATTTGAATATTTGAATTGCAGTAAGATCACGTAGAGGTGGCTTATTTGGCGAAGCAAAACTTGATTTTTCCATAAATTTGACAGAAATAAAAAAGTAGTATTCTTTCGAAGCTCACACGAGGCTGCAAGACATTGTATATATAAGTATACGGACAACTACTTGGAACATGTGCCTTAGATTCATTGCGGCTTTTGACTGCTTCAGAAATTTCAAATAGAAAAAGAAAACTTTCAAGAAAATTTTACCAATACTGTAAAATGTATGAGATAATACAGAAATAAGTCTAGAGCACATGCACACCTGGAACCATTTGGCATGTCGAAGAGCTGCCAAAGCATCTAGGCATTTCTCCTTGTCCAAAAGATCTTCTTTCGCTTGTACCGTAGTCGTCTCTGCGTTCGAACATTTACACCCATGGATCAGATAAAACTTGAATTACTTGAATTGGTATATCCGAAGAAATTACTAGAGTTATTGATATCATTCAATAGCAACATTCCTTCAATATGCAGTAACCGGTTTCTGGCTCTTAAAAATTTTGTTACAGCCTTCATTTTTCTACATTACAGAGTTTCAAGAACCCTGGATAATAACTTCGGATAACTAATGCTATCAACCGTTCGCTTTTTAGAAGCAACTGTCTGACAATGTGTGTAAAAATTCGGCTAAGGTGGTGGCTTAAATCCTGGATATGGGATACCATCAGATTAATCACAAGATACAGCCATCGTCATTTCTGGATATGATCACGTTTAGTCGATAACACTTCTACTGGGAATTCACAGCTAACGAAGTTCAGGGATTTGTTGCAAATCTGCTGAGGAATTTCACCATATTCCGGCCATGTCATTTTCTGAACTTGCAATATTAGCTTGATTTGCATAAATCGCAATTCAATGTTCACCAACGTCTGCGACACGCGAAGCATAGTCAACAAAGGCAGCACTCCAATGAAGAGTCACGCGGGCTGGGATGGCCATTTAGGATCAACTTTCTACCGTAAAAACTGAAATCTCGGTGATAATCAATAATGATTGCATCTTTCTGATGCAGCTAAAGATAACAGTGATTCCACGAAAGCTTTCACAGTAGAGAATTACCGATTTGAAGTATTTGACAATGTCTGTATCAGAAAAGATGGTAAGTAATACACTAATATCTTAGCTCTCCCTTTTTCTAAAAAGAATAGCTACGCGCACAGCATAAATCTAGAATTACATGGCAGGTGTTCAATATCAATACTACAAAGCCGTTACCAATGCTAAACAAATAGTCCCTTAATTCATATGGATGGTTTAGCATGATATTGCGCACAATACATTACATCAATAGATTTCCCATTTCAGCGCCATTATAGAACTTTGCCATTCAACATGGAATCCAGACGTTACAGCACAGCCAAAATATACAAAACTGGTCGTGGAGTAACCGCTAAATCAATTATTCAAATGTTTTCTGCATACCCTTATGAAACCGGACAAACTGCTATGAGCGCTGGAATGAGATTCGCGCGACATGGCGAATGCTCGCAAACCATGCAACTAACTTACCAGCTCCCGGTGATCGAAGGAGAGGGGATGTTAATGTAACGGTGACCTCGATTTTAGGCTCTTGAGCCGAAGCAATAACAACGCAAGATCCGGTTATATCCCGCAAAACTTCGTAAGTTTCATTGGGTGCCACAAGCTGAAACATAGAAATGATAAAGACTACTGAATCTACTGCCTTTAAATCATAACCGAAGCTGGATCGCTTTCACTGTACGAGTCCTGAGGGAAAAGGATCCAAGCAAAACGACAACAGTTTCCCTACGTGAGTAAAGGAAGTAGGAAGATAATGTTTTCTGTCCAATACCTTCAACTGCTCCGGCAGAACTTGAACGACCCTATTCAGCAGCGTAAGAGTCGGTTTTTCGGAACAAAGCACAACAAGCTCAACTGACCTGTCGCCCTTTAAAAGCAATCCCTTCGCTAGGTGACCCACTCTCATTACACCCTTCAAGATGCGGTGGGCTTGAAGATCGGCCTCTGTAGGCGACGCTGATTCACTACTGGGTACAAAAACACTTAACTGAACGAATGTTCGAATCGGGTAGTCTCCAACAAACATATTTGATTATTGAACTTTTTTAAGTTAAGTCTTGAGCAGCAAATCAACATGATCAAAACCCCTTACTTTTCTTCCTTTTTTATGTTGTTGGCAAGCTTAGCATCTAATTCTGCTAATTGATCTGAGACACATTTAAGAGCTTTTTCGGAGTTCGAGACTATCTTTTGGATGGCTTGAAGTTCTTCCTCGTCAGGATAAATAGTTGAATGCTTCGTCATTATATGTGAATCCTCCAGCGTTTCTGATCTTCTCATCAAAGGTGGAATGAAAAAACCAGGAGCTGGTCCAGGATGAAACTAAACACAGAAAAGCTTATTAAGTACTCCAAAGATCCAACGTTCCTTATCGGAAACTATGACTACAGACAATAAAATTAACGAGCAGAGGAAGAAATACCGCTGGGGGAACAAATCCTCGGGGTCCTGCAGGTGGTAGAAGTGGAACTGGTGGACAACGCGGAAACCTACCATCATTACGAAGTACATTTTTAGGAAGACATGTTATCACTGAAGCTTAATTGAATTAACACAAGTAAAAGTCAATCAACCCTGCATTCTGAAACATATAGCAACTTACGCATCTGGAGGGGCCATGTGAGGTCGCCTGATGGCGGCATTAGCCACAACTCGAGATCTTCTGTCATCTAATTTTTTTTGCCGGCTAGAAGGCTTCACATCAACAACTAAATCAGGATTTACTTTTTTCTTATATTGCAATCGGTGCCTACGGCCTTTCATATGCATTTCCTTGGCGTTTGGATCATTGAACCGGCACTCGCATAATTTGCAATTGAAAGAGACAATTTTTCCTGCGAAGTACAACAAAACTTGCAAACTTATGGCACAGCGAAGTCCAGCATGAAGAAGTTCCAAACTCTTACCGTCTGCACTCTTTACTTCTTCGATGTAATCTTGTCCAACTGGCTGGATGTCTTTTTCGATCAACAAGGTATCTTTTGATACGGTTTCGCCCGATGGAACGTTGACAGCGGTTGTTGTGGAAGGGGCTGTTAGTGTCGCTGGAGTAGTTACAGTTCCAGGTACGGGTGCAGAGAAATCTTGACTTGAAGTTGCAACAACTTGCTGTGACCCGAATGAGAAAGGTGCATCACTTTTCGGTCCGAGAAAGTTTATCTTCGGAGGCACAGTCTTCGTGCCATTAGCCGTAGGTGTGACACTAGTCGCTCCGGAGACTGCACTGTTACTGTGGGTATTTGTGGAGCTGTTTACAATTGATTTGCCACCAGTGACGATTCCGGCAATACCAGTCGATGTGACAACCGTGGGATTGTCAGATGGAATAGGTTTACCCAGTTTCGTATGCAGCTTGAGTACCTATGCAAGTGCAAGAGGATTCAAATCCAATTAAGCCATTTATATCCCATTATAATAATAAACAATTGAATTTCAACAGAAAACAATACTTTTTGATGCTTGGATCCACGTATATGAGCGGCGTAAGCGTCATTTCCTGTGCAGGTTACGTCACATAACTCACATCTTAGCCCAGGAGGGCTTCCTTTGGCTACAACAGGTGTTCCAGATTTAGCAGCAGCTTCTTTTTTCTTGTGTTTCTGTCCCTCAAGGTGCTCCTTATACGTCTAACAAAGCAGAATAATGTTGGCCCCAATGATTTCTATCTCCCGTTTTTAAGCTCGAGTTACACTGCTACAAGTGCTGAATGATTATATTATAATCAAATTACCTGCGGACCAGCACAGCTGATCTTGCACACATCACAATAATGTAATGCCTGCGGCTTCGGTGGAGGCCGTGGTCCTTTCATTTTATTGCCAGCGGGCCTTTTGAACCCTAGTCCACTTGTGTTTCCAGCTCTTCCTGAGGATCCTTGGGCATACGCAGACACAGCGTTGTAAACTGCTTGATCATAGTTCGTAAAATCTGTAACCCGCCAATATCAATTAACGCTTTACACTCCAGAACTTTAAAAAGTCCAACATAAAGTAGGGCAGTAGAAACATGTGAACTGACGTTTACCACTATTGGCTCCGGCACCAGCTGTATTACTGGTTGCAGCAGGCTGAGTGAATCCAGCATAGGTAGTTGCGGCATTTCCGGCAGTATTTGCTGAGTACGTCGGGTATACTGTAGAAGTAGCTGCGGGTCTAGGAGCAGCTGGAGCTGCGGCAGCTTTTTGGGAATTGGCAGAAATCCCTGCTGGATACGTCTGACCACCGCCAGGTTGTCCTGCGTAATAAGTTTGTTGAGGTTGTGCGCCTTGAACTCCAACTTGACCTACGGGTCGTGTGTAGCCGCTGATAACATATTGTTCCGGGGGAGCACCAGGCGCGCCGTACCCTTGGGCCGCTGGTCCGGCTCCTGGAGGGTACTGGGTGGCAGTATAACCAGCTGGAGCGGAGGGTGGTGGCGTGTACTGGTTTCTACAAGTTGAAAGATTCAGTCAGTGTGTTGTTGAAAACAATAATTGCAATGAGGTATTTAGCAAAAGCTTTAAGTCACCAGGGCATTTTTTACGCATGAAGATTCACGCGAGTTTGATGAGTCTTTTACACTTACCCGTACTGAGTTCCACCATGCGCAAAACCATAATAATTATTTGCTGACATTGTTCCTCACTCTACCCTTCTATGATTAGCACGATTACTATGCGATATCTGGATTCAACCCGTGTACTTTAGAGGCACTCAAATCTTGAAGAAGAAAACATGAAGTTATCAACTAATGTTAAACGATGAAAATAGAAGTACCAAAAAATGATTGATCTTGGCTTTTTTTACCCTTTGGCCTCAATTCTTTTCAAAAGATGCGATGGAAATTCTTCACGTCGATAATCGGGAAAAATTTACAAAGGAACCTTGAATACCGTACATACGATTTAATCACTACATAAACACTGTGCCTGCGCCACAGAAACAAAATACAGCAACTTCTAAATGCTAACACTTATTACTAACGGTTACGCAAACAGAATATTGAAGAATTTTTTAGCGCGTTTACTTCCTGCAGCTTAAAGTTTTTATTAGACAATCCAACAATGTCATTAGATTGGAAGACCGTGAACGGCTATATCTTTTTCGGCTACTCGCTTCAATTAAACCCCGGCCATGAACTGCCACACGTACACAGTAGTATATTACAACCCAACATCAATGACTTTCATGGGCACAATAGAGACAAGAGAGTTCAGTTGGCCCCGGCCGAAGCATATTTACTCTCCTATGTTGAATATCGGCGTTGACTCGTCCCTTAGCGACAGCTCCAACTGAAAAGCTCCAAATTCTCCGAACTCGTCCGCGGGGCTACGCTACAAATGCATGCGGGTTGGTCTTGCAGATTACTGGCATACAGAGTTCTTGTACATACGATTTTGCGGGACGGTGTAACAGTAGACGCAATAAGGTTGACAGCGAAGAAATACATGCTACACTTTAATACGCCACTCGAGATTGTGTTTCGCCGGTAGCAGCTCGGCTTTTTGCAAAGAGAGCAAGAGCAAAGCAAGCTAAACACTGAGCACAAACCCACAAACGGCATCGCGAAAAAAGGGGTTTGGCAGACAGCCGATTTTTTGGGATTGACGTTAGCTAAGAATATTTGGATATCGGATAGAACTAGGACGAGAACCGAAAAATGATTGAAAAATATCATTTCTGTGCACACATTCCTACTGGATCATGGATTCTGCGGTTGATTGAACACCCGGTTGATTCGCCCACCCACTGTCAGTTCAACATAACGTTATCCCTCTGTAAACGGAGAGCCACGGACTCAAATTTAAGAAGAACTGGAACATTTAGAACCCCTTTCTAACGTTGAACCGAGTTTTCTTTGAAGCGATGCTGCAATCAATAGTCACTTTGCGTTTTACCGTCTCAGAAGTTAGACCTCCTAATAGCTGTGCATCGAAGTTATCGTTAACCGTAATAGGAATCAAGACCTTCTGCTAGCTGTGCTACAACGTCATCGTCTAAAAAGTTCTACCTTGGTGAACATTTTTGTTTCTTCTTTGTCTTGAACCGACTAAGAATGGGGGACAGGCGGCAACGCAACAGACCTCGAACTTTGCCCTACAATCCTCCACATCAGGTACCACTACCCCGACGTCTGCGCCCCAACGAAATCCTTGTGTCCGGCTGCCCAACAACCGACAGCGCCGGGCTAGAGATGTGAATGTGGAATACATTTTCCACTACATAATTTTGTGCACCAACTGATAAGTAGTGGTCACAGTAGTGCACTCGCATCAGTCCGTGGCCCTCCATATTTGAATTAGCTCCAAGTTTTTTCGTTATTTGTGGATTTTTTTTGGATGATAACTGCTAAGACTGCAGGAAAGTTTGGATTTTAGTGCAACTTTGTTTACTTTGGTGTAAGAAAATCCCAGTTACAAGTTCAACATTGGTTACGGGAAGAACATAAGTGCATTACCGCATAAGTGGAGATTTTTGTCATCCATTATTTCGGATCGAGTGTATCAAGTGGATTTGCTCCAAAATTGTGTCGTCATGGATAGAAGAGGACGACGGTAAGTATAGTTTAAAGTTTTTGCTTCATAGTTAATTTGGCTACAGCTTTTTAGTTCAAACTTCTACAATTACACAGCTACAGAGATCCTTCTTAATTCTAGGATTAGACGAGGGCCAAAGGGCTGAGGTGCAATCTGAATTAAAAGAGATACCTGTAACAAAAGGATGCCTGACTGGGTCCATATCTTGTAAGAGTACGGTCAGGGTGGCCTGCATGGACTGCATGGTGGCCAGTAGTGACACCATTTCAGGATGTGGAGGAGTTGGAGGAGGTGGTGGTGGCGGTTGATGTGGCAGTGGAGACGGTGAGCGACTTGGACATGGAGTAGACGTAACTGTAACGCGGCTGGGGCCCGCAGTTGGAGTAACCGGTACTAAGTTGATGACAGGTGACGGTAATACAGTTATATCTGGAGACCGTTTGTCAGAGCTGCCCCTATCCGTCCTCTCTCTGGTCGTGGTTTGAGCGTTCGTCTTGTCGCTTCCTTTTCTCTTATGACCTCCTTTTCCGTTTTCTCCAGCCATTTGAGAATTTGGTTAAATAACCAGTTTCCGAAAACTTTTTCAGGAGTCAGTTTTTATATATATTTGTGCTCTTCGAGCGTATACTTGCCAGTGAAGAGGAGTGGGAAACATTATTTAAGTTTTTTAAAGTTATAATGTAAATTTAAATACAGCGTAATTTTATGGACCCTTTTTGTTTAATGTAAGGGTAATGCAAGTCGAGGATCCGCCATTTCATAATGCTGACGATGGCAATCACGAGCCTCCGTAAGTTCTTCAATTTTTAAGCATTCACCGAAAGCTACAATGCGCCCATAGTTTGTAAACAATTTATGCATATTTCATGAGTTTTGTGAAAATTAAACTGCAAAGCGTTAATTCACTGCATCTTTTTGTTTATTTTGGGGCTGTAGAAGGCGAAGACCATAATTAAGTGGGGACTCCATATTTGAATGCTGAAGATTGCAATTACAATCATGAGCCGGTACTTTTGTCTATTGCCGCCTTGTGTTTTTTCGATGCTGAGGTACGAACTGTTCTTGCCTAGAACTCATTTTCATTCAAGTGAGTTCGACGATGCCAATGAAGGAGTAGTCGAGGAGGACCGGGAAGGCAATGGAGCCGTGGCTGGAGGGAAAGTCGTTAAACCGGCCAACCGGTAAGTATTTTGACCATTCGGCAGGCGTAAAAATCAGTGACCATGTCAGCCATAACTTAAGTTCATGCATGATTGTTAACCCTTTGCCGACCAGCGTATCATACGTTGATACAATTGTTTTGCAACAAACAAAACTTTTCCTCCGTAACCAACAATTCAAAAACTGCAACAATGCTTTCTAAGCGTCAGTAACCAACGTAAACGCGCTTGCACTCAAAATCTTCGACACTGTGTAACCGCTGTTGCAAATCTGATACAAAAAATATTATTGAGCTTTTACAGGC